>JAAGNO010000393.1:44097-63831 GCA_033439905.1 Ceryle rudis
GGGGCTCTGAGCAAGCTGCTCTAGTGGGAGGTGTCCCTGCCATGGCAGGGGGGGTGGAGCTGGATGGTCTTTAAGGTCCCTTCCAGCCCTGACAGTTCTGTGATTCTATGAAACTACGCCCACTTGGGACGCAACTTGACAAGCAGCTCTGCAGAGAAGAAAGACAGGTAGGGGCTTTGCCACCTCCACAGGTCTCTCGTCAGTGAGAGTCCCAAACCTCACAGGTATTGGCTCCTGGAGGGGAGTTTCCCTTTTTAGGAAGAGAAACTGGGAACTGGGAGCTACCTCCTTAGCCCTGGTGGGAAGAACCCGAGGAAGATCTGCTGCAGAGCAGCCGACAAGCCGGTGTCAGCTCTCCAGCCTGGAGATGAGGAAGACAGAAGGAGCCCAGTCCAGTCCAGATGGATGCTGCAGTGAGCCTGCGATGACAGCGGGATGTTGACATCCCAGTGCACCAGCAGCCAATCAATAAGTAATTAGAATGATTAAGTGAATTTACTCCACAGAGCAATTGATAAAATGAATTTTAAACTGAGCAGATCAAGTCCACAGGACAAGTTAACCCTTGCTGGCTCTCCCAGCTGCCACTGCTTGATGCTTCACACACTTCCAGCAGGAACTTCTGCTCCACTCAAGACTCTGAACACAGGTAGTGACTCCAGCACGGAGCCCGATCCCATGAAGCCAAACACTAAAGCATTTCTTCTAGTACTCCTTCAAAAAATTTATTAAGATGAGGAAAGTCCCACTTAAAAATAAGATTTTTTTTTTAAATGGGGAAAAAAAAAGATCAAGATTAAAAAAGAAGAAAACTTGTTCTTCAAAACAAAAAGGAAACCTGAAGAATTCATAGATTAATAGAGGAAACTAAAATATCTCTCTCAAATACACTGATATGAGTCAGGCTTAAATTAAATATTTTATAGCAGTCATTTTGAAAAGCTTCATTTCACTTGTGAACATTCTGAAAAGCTTTTGCCTATTTATGCAACAATCACACCTGAGCCGAAAGCCCTTCGCAATGGAAAACCTGAGTTTTGTTTTCAGAAGACTGTCTTTTTTTTATTATTATTTTTTATTTTTTTACTTTTCTCTCTCACAGAAGAGAAAACTGACCTTTTCCCTTTGAAAAGCGATAATTGTGATGCATTTTTATTTTCAGTGCACAAAGTTCTAATTGAGAAACTTCAGGGCACTCCAACTCCATCTACCTTGTTAGTTTGTTCCAGGTAGGTTAATCAGCCTGACTTTTAGAAATGTGTGATTTAATTCTGTTAGGACTTTGTCTCTCTCTCGGTAACGGGGCTAATGAGAATATCACACCGCAAGGTGCCTGAGAGAAAGGTTATTTTCTGTGACATATCAAGCCCAGCAGATGGAATAACAGTCTCCATTCCACTCATCTGGAGGTTCAGCACTGCAAAAAGCCTTAAAAAATAATAATATTGGGTACGGCCAGGAGCAGTCACTGGAAAAAAAGAGTGATTTGAGTAGACCTGGGTGGAACAATAGATGGTTTTAGCAGTGACTGTCAGAATACCTCTGGTTTGGAGTGGAACTAAATGGCTTCAAAAGATACATCTGAGCCTTGTTAGGTCCATTATTACCTTCCAGGGCCATGGCAGCACAAAGAGCTTGTCTCTTTTCCAAGCAGCTTGTCCAAGAGCAACACATCTGGCCTGGCTTGCTGGGAAGCAGGAGTTTTGGTTTGTTCCCCCCTCCCCGAGACAAATTTCAACAGTAATCCAAAAGGAGGATATTTCAACACTTATTTCGGAGACGATTCCAGTCCCTGTGCAAGCAAACCCCCTATTTTAATTCCCTTTGCTGTGAGGTTTTGTCCATAGCGCTTTGGGAAGAAGCTATTCACGCTGCTTGGATGCAGCATGATTGCTACAGGATCATATATCAGCAATAGAGCAATGGTTGGGAAAGGACAGGCTGAGACTGGATATCAGAAAAAAAGTTCTTTAATATGAAGGTGACAGACAACGGGAATGGGCTGCCCAGAGAGGTGGTGGAGGCTCCATCCCTGGATGGGCTTGATGGGGCTCTGAGCAACCTGCCCTAGGTAGAGGTGTCCCTGCTTGTGTAGGGAGGTTGGACCAGATGACCTCTATGATTCTGTGATAAAGCATGATCTATCCTTTCAACACTTTGGAAACCTGACCTAGGTTTCCAGAATGATACAGGGGTAATGATCTTTACTGACTCCATCTTTCTGGACCTCCTCGGGTCAGCTCCTATTCGATAAATACTTGTGGAATTCAGAGCAACAGAAGCAAACAGCAACTTCTGTTATGTGAATGATGAGCATTATCACTACCAGAACCCCTTCAGTACTTTCGATACGCTTTTAAAACAGATCTTTCAGAGAAGCTATTATGGCAAACCTGAATTTTCCCCAGCATTTTTTCTTAGGAGAAAGTTTCTCAAGCACCATGTGGATTTCTTGGTTCAAAGTCAAAAAAAGACACAGCCTTGAAGAGATAAAAAACTTCAGTCTGTTCTCGCTGAGGATGAGAATGTCCCTGGCAGATGTGTGTGAATCTGTTCTTCAAAATCCCCTGATGATTTGAGGTTCGTCGCCAGGGGTGGGATGCAGCTCTCCGGGACGGTGTGAGAAGTTAATCCCCCGAGCAGGGCATCCAGACAGCATATCTGGTGTCCTTTCAGCTTTCTGCTTTTATGCTTCCGGCAGCCTCGGGTCTCTCTCAACTCTGAGGAGCTCTTTGGCTAAAAGCCTCTTGGCGCTTGCAGAGTCCTGCGTTGAAACTGTTCCCATCCACTATTTAGAGCAGCAAGTTGAAGGTGCCTGTTGCCATTTCCCACTGAGTGCCCTAAACCATCAGGAGATCAGGTGCCTCCCTGTCATTGTTCTTACATCGCTTTGTTTAAGGCATTAACTGTTCCTTGGGGTAGAAGGTGTAACTTTGCCAGGCTGTGAAAACCACTTCTCACCTAATTCCTGTGAAGTCTTTCTCCAGAGATCCCACCACGTGAGTCTAAAGACGGCGGAAAATAACAAGCCTGGAGCAGAGGCTCAGACAAACCAGAAAGGTGAAGGTCTCCACCCTGTTCCAAACGGATTCTGTCTCGGTTGCAGAGACATTGTCTTTAACGCCCAGGCAAAAATTACGGATCTTATAAACCACCCAAATTATTTAATTAATTCCCCGTAACATTTCCTTTTGCAGGAAGGCTGGAATATAATCAGAAATATGTTAATGTGCCATTTGCTAATTTCACTCTCATTCCATCTGGGGACAGTAAGATCTTCTCCTCTGATATGTTTTCAATGTACTTGTCAGAATTATTAGATCTTGAAGAAAAAATAAAGTTTCTTGCTTTTTGCAAGTATTTTTTTTCAGTCTTATCCCCGAGCCCTCACATGAGGCAAATCAAGATAAACTGGCGTTTCTTCCCAATTAAGCCACGACCATTTCAGCTGCCAATCATCCTCTATCTTCCCTAGATATCTGGAGTGAATTTTGATTGTTATTTTTCTTTCAAGATCTTTTCTTGATCATAATTGGAGTCTAAAATTAGCCTGAGACAGGGACAAATTCAATTTTGTGACTTCAAAGCTTGGTCTTCCTAACCTTAGGTTGCTTAGAGAAATGATATCAGAGCACTACCTAAGAAGAAAGAAATTAAGGGGTGAAAAATACTGCTCTGTGACCACTCAGTCCCTTCTACTGCTCACAGGCAGAGAAATAAACTCCAGCCTAGGACGAATTCAGGTTTCTCAGCCTGCCAAGTCTACACAAGCACAAAACCCCTGCCCGGAAAACAATCGCCTTGGTCTCCTGGAGAGCTGCTCCTTCTCACACCATCTGCCATGGCTAAGGCGAGCCGCTCACTTTCCCCGATCCCTCCACAGTCACTAACGCGAGCCTGGCTCCCTGAGACGCAGATTCCGAGCACCTGAAATAGGTTCCCACTCTAAACCCTGTCCAGGGAGGCTGGCTCTGGCTACAGACAGCGAGTGAAGTCAGCTGGCAAAGCATCTACGGCCTCCCACACTTCTTCCATACCAGCAACTATTGGACTAATATGATCTGAGATTGTCAAAGTCCCAACATTTGGGCTGTATGTCTGTCACAATGTTTTCAGAGACTTACATACGCCTCTGGCTCCCGTCCTCCAGGCAGCCAGACTACTTTGCTATATTCATATGTATTAATCCAGAGTCCCGACTGTCCTTCCCTCTCCAGACGAGATGGAGTAGCTAACAAAATGCTTTTCTAAACCACCGGAGATCTCCCTGGCTATAGGAGAGGAGGAGACAATGGAGAGATGCTCCTGATCCTCCTTTTCCCCTCTCTCCCTGACAATGAGATACGCAGAGACCTGCCCCCAGCTCCTGACCTGGACTGTCCAGGATTTGGACAGGACGTGGGTGCTCCACGCAGGCAACACTGGGTGGGGATTCAACAGTCAGCTCAGCCCCTGCCTTTCCCTGGGACTTCAGGAAAGCCGCGATGCTTTGCTCTTTCCCATCTCTAAAACAGGGATAACGTTACTGGTCTCCTCCCAAAGCGCCTGTCAGCTAGGAAATCAAGGCTTCCTATTGTAACACTTCAGCATTTATTTACTCTTCTATTTGTGTTCTGTGCACAATACATTTCCGAGCTTACTCTCAGCAGAGATCTGCAACACAGTTCTTAATATTGGAGGAGATTGATACTGATGAGATCCCCGTTACAATTTGTTAGGGTTTTATGTTGCATGTAAAAAAAAATAATAAAATAAAAAATAATGTGCTCAGAATTGGTGAAGTTATTTTTCAAGGGTTTAGTGGAGCTTAAATTATGCTTTGGCCTTGTTCTTCTCAGGGGTGGATTTCACCTGGGGTGAAACAGAATGGCCTGGTTAGTGAAGATATAGATTTCAAATACTAACTCCTGCTGTTTAATGATCACTTAAACTTGTGCTATCATGATACATAACTGCTACTTCCCTTGAAGGTTTCCAGCACAGAATTCAGGTTACCTATTACAGAACTGGGAGGGAGCAGAGACGCTGGGAGTGTTAAAGGCAGAAAGGAAAGCGAAGCTCGTGTACGCACGGCCCTCGTACACCCGAGTGCTCCAGCGAGACACCAGCAGCAGCTTTGAGGATGAAATGATGTGGGGAGTGTGTCCAGCCAGGCGTCACTATTGTGTTGATTTTTCCCCTGACAGAAGCACTAATTAGAGCCACGGGCTTTGCTTTGTCCAATGCCATTCTTCCGCGTAGACAAAAGAGATTTCTCCCACCAGCTTACAGAATCAGAAGCAGCCAGGAGGAAAAGACTGACATTTCAACAACTCACTTTGAAGGAAGTGAAATTTTGCCTCCCTTTTCCCTCCAAATCACTAGAACTTCCATTTGAAACTTCTTAATGAACTAAAAATGTGTCACTTGTCTATCCACTAAACTCCCCATTTTTTTACATCTTCATGAGAGCCACCAGAGGAGGACAAATAAACAAACAAAGCCGAAGTAAAGACAACCGTTTTGTTTTGACAGAAATCAAAACACGGTTTTTCATCTGGATGACCCAATCAATAATCACGAGCAATCTGAAATCTCTTGAAAGAAACTTTTGCTGGCAGACAGCTCTTACCCACCTCCCTTCCCCCGGCTGCAAGGTGGGGTGGGGGGGAGGCAGCTTTCCTGGAAGGGAGGTTGACAGACAAGCTGATTGTATTTGTCTTTCTATCCTTTCTGTTGCTTTCTTTGTCTCCATCAGATGCAGTGGAGCTAACTCACTCGTGCAGCGATCAATCCCCCGGCGCGATGCAGAGAGCTCTCTTCGCTGGCACGGTGTGCGGCAGCGGCTCGCAGCTTCCCACCCGGGAAGTGGAGTACTCGGGACGGGGGGGTGTGCTCTGGTGAAAGGCATTTTGGGGCTAAATTCAGTCTGTATGGGTCCAGTAAGCACATTACACCAGTAACGGGTGCCAACAGCCAGTTGGCTTCAGTCAAGAGGCTAGAGATAATAGGACAAGTGTCCTTTGGAGAAGTGAGGTTAAGGGAGGAGGCTGGAAAAGACCGGTACAGAATTTGGGGGGTTTTCTACATGGTACAGGAAGATGAGCAGCCCCCGGAGCTGTTCATCAGGAGTAGGGATTTCTGATGGCTTTAGACTCAGTGAATGAAGGACATGCATCTGGGGCCGAGGAAATTAAATTCTCTTTTTAAAGCAGCTCTATTTTTTTCCTAACTTAGTTTTAAGTGTGTCTCAAAAACTTTTTTTGAGTGTGTCTCAAGCATATTTTTGAGTGTGTTTTAAACACTTGCCTGGAAGTGTTTAAAGACACAAGGTGTCTGCTTCCCATATACAGTTTTGGTACTTTTCTTCCTCCTGCCCTTTGCTGCCAAAAGCCAGATATGTATCAGCACAAATATATATCAGCAGAGATATGTATCCTATGAAAAAAACCCTCAATCACTCAAGAGTAAAATGAAATATTTCTAGTGACAACGCACGGTGTTGCCACAAAGGTGTCCCTTGACTGGGAGATGCTCCTTCTTTTTATTATTTTTCTTGACTAATTACCTGTCCTGTGACACCAGACCCAGGGGACCTTTCTGCGGGACATTCCTGCTTAAAGTTTTCTTTGGAAACCAGCTCCTGTTGTCAAAGTCGCTCCAGCTATTTCACCACTGCCCACGCTGTCCATAGATACCTCTCGTGTCTCAGCCCTTCAGCCTGAATTTGTCACACCCTGAACTAAAAGGGTGTTGCAGCGCTGGCTGGGCTGGCAGCACACTCGGCTGGCACTGCTGTCTCCTCTGCCAGGGGAAACAGCTCCTGCCTGTAGCAGAGAGATGCTCGGATTGGAGAGAAGTGTCTAAGTGTAAACAGATAGCTATGCAAAACAAGAGAAATGGGCGGATCGATGGAGAGACAGATGCTAAGTGATAACATAAGCCCAGATGTAGACATATTCACCAGAGAGAAGAGAGAAAAGCAGGTGCTTCCACAGCCAGCGACTGCGAGCCGCTGACATGGAGCTGCGGGTCAAATCCACCGATAAATGAGAGGGGAGGAAGACGAGATTAAAAGAACAAAGGCTTTTTCAGATCAAGCTCTCACAAGGAGTGTAGATGATTCTAAAAATGTTCCCTGAGTGCCACAGGGCCACGTGTCCAGGTGCTGGCAGGAGTGTGTTGAACTGTCTTAGTCACCTTGTCTTTGCAGGAGATTTCCGTGGCTGACCCACTACTGTTACTGGAAGAAGGCGGTGAGGCCTCTTACCTTTTGTTCTAATTATTATTATTATTTTTTCCCTATTAAATAAAAAGTCCTATTTAGGTAATAGGCTCCAGAAAGGGGAAAAATGTCCCATTAATGAGCAACCAATAGAGACTTTTCAAAGCACCTGACAGGGCTAAAGCCATAAATTCTCTGAATTAACTAGAGTGGAGTTCTGGATGCAAGCAGGAACTCGGCCAGGAATGAATTAAAAGAATTCAGCTTCAAATTCATCAATGTCCTGGTTAATATTTTAGCCTTGCAGTGGTCCAGAAATGATGAGGGCAAGAACAGAATTGACAGTAATAACAAGGCTGTTGAACGCTCTTTGTGCATCTTATTGGCAAGGAGGCTGGTGAGAGGTGTGAAGCTCACCAAGCACCACTACTCCTCCCACCAGTCCGTGCTCGCTGCCTCCAGCAAGTGCTGTTCTCTGTCCTGCCTCCGTCCCTGCTGGGAGAGAGGAGTCCCGGAGCCCTTCTGCTCAGAGCCTGTGCGAGAAATACAAAGCCAAGGAAAACGTGCATGGGTCGGAGCGCCCGAAAGGCTGTTCCTCTAACATTTGTTATCATCCCCAACGAGAACAGGAGGAGCCAGATGTAAAATGGTACTAACGATGTTCCAGAATCAAGCATTAAGAGAAAGGATAACATTTTGCTGTGGAAGTTGGAAGCTTTTTTCTTTTTTTTTACAGCCCAAGCAGGTCCATCATCCCAGCGCACGATTGTTTGACTTCACTTGTGAAATGGTGCTTTGGCCAGGTGGACTGAAATGTGTCACTTCCATTTTTTAGCATGATAAATGACCGTCCATCACTGTCCCTCACATTTCATTTCAATGCGGGCCCATGGTTACAGAGCCAGGTTTCAAGAATAAGTTAACCCATCTGTGTTAAAAATGTATGATACATTTTACCCATTTATTCATGTAACTTAGGAAAAAAACCTGTCAAACTACTTATGAAAAAATGAAGATTAGGGAATTTTCTTGCAGCCGGTTCAAGTGGGATCCTTCACTCATTGGTGTAGTGGTCCAAAAATGTAAATGCTCCCTTCTGAACTAATTATCTGTAGTCTCTTGAAGAGACAGGCAGCTCTAAAGCGTGATTTACTTCATGCATTTTGATACCGACCCCGGGAGAAGAAAGAAGACGTGCCCATTTCTTTCAGCCTTCAAGTCCAGACAATTGGTGCAGACTGAACCAGACCTCTACACTTAAATTCAGTGACACCCCTCTCTTGAGACTGTTGCAAATCTTTACAGGTCACAGGCTCTAGGCAGAAGATAAAAGAAAATTCACTCCTTTTTATTTACAGCTACATCACCAGACAACTCAACCAGCTCAATGACTCTTGTTTGTGTCTCACTGATTCCTGGCCACAGTGGAGCAATCCACCCATCACCCACCACTGCAGGCGTCAGAAGGGAGATGGCTACCAGGAGGAATCACGTGTTCCCAACAAGGCAGTTTCCAGGTTTTCAACGGCACTACAAACACCAATGTTTGTCAGATGAATCTCTCTTTTCAAGAGGTTAAATTGCTATTGAAAATTCCAATTTCCCTTCCAATTCTGCATTTTCCCCAGCATGCAGAACTGGAGGCAGAGTGAAGACGTCCTGATTACCTTCCCCAGATTAGGTACCAAGAACAGCAGCACAGACTTCAGCCCAGACAGCACTGCGTGGAGACACTTGTAGAGGATGCTTCTGAAGTCTGGGTTTAATCACTTTTGATAGACTTTGGGTCACTTTACATCTCATTTCCGCCAGTGAAGAATTCTCGGTGCCTTGCCATGGGATTTAAAACGCACACAGACAAATACATATCACACTTCTGCCACTGGAGCTGGAGTTGGAGCAGCCATGGCCAACCTCACCCAATTTAGCTGAGCAACCTGGGGCTCACCAGCTTTGCTCTCCAGTGGTTATGAAGGGTTTGGCGTGGACACTTACACTGCGGCCAGCAGAAGTGTGGTGAGATGAATCACGACACCTCTGTCTCCCAGCTTCTTTGCTTACCAAAGCGGTCGCTGCATTGACCCCTTCGTGCCTCGCTCTCCCTGCCTGGCCTGAGCTGTTTCAGGTGGGTCTGCACACCCTGGGCCTCCCAAGGGTCACACTGACTCCTGGGCAAGAAGAAGCCCAGGCTTGAAAAGGAGGACTCAGCCTTGCCTGGGAATTCAGCTTATTACCAAGAGATGCAGGACCCGGGGGTTGACAGGAGGCACACAGGTTTCCAGAGCAAACAACTCTGCTTCTACCCTAGACATCATGCACACTATCTGCACACAAATTCCACGCCACTCATTCCCACAGGCCATTCTCCAGGCTGCTGCAGCAGTTTCTGTTTGGATATCATTTTCCTCCCCCCACTCTAATCAATTCTTCAGATTTTGTACCTGGGACCCCAGAGCTGATGGCTCTCTGGCAGGTCTAACACCTTAAAGATAAGATAATATTAACGTCAGTAATGATGTATAATGTTGGCTCTTCTGCTGTAGGATCCAGCTTTATCTAGCTGCTTCCCCGCTCCAAAGAATTCTCTATCTAACATCCACAAACGTGTTTTGTTTTGTGTCTGCTTTTGATAATGCTGACAATGACAGACTATGTAATTTCTTCTGCAGCCTTCAACTACAGACTTAGCAGAGCTGGCACCAGGCATCTGCCCAAGCATATGACTTGTCAGAGCTTCACTGCAGGAACAACAAATTGTTTCTCATTGATTTCAGCTCCTTCCTCTGCTGGGGATTTAAAATTGGAGGAGGATATAGCTCGAAAGCATGTTCCTCGGACTCGACAGGGCAATTACCACCCGGTGGGCAGATCCTGAGGAGCAAACAGACACTCGGCTATCTCAGAGGTAAGTAAGAGACAAGTACCTAGAGACACAGACCAGATTACGTCAGAACTGCTTGGTGTGGTTGGGTTTGTTTCTAAGCAGTAGTATCAAGCATAAAAGCACAGAATCATACACAGGGTCCCCAGCCCTTGTCCATCAATCAAGATACTGCCTGAAAAATCATGAGGGCTTAGGGGATTTTAATAAGTTATTTTAGGCTCCATTCACTCGGTACCTGGTTTCTGGCCGTTTGGAAGGTATGTATTTCATGGTGCAAATGTTTTCTCCGCTGGCATTTAGAAATTTATGGAAGGGGAGAATTAAAAGATAGGGTCTTTTAAACAAAGCAGCAAACAAACCAATTCCATATTCTAAGATTGATAACAACAATAAAATTGTAACTGGCAACTGTGAGTCGATCTAAACTTGCTCCATGAGATTTAAGCGCAGGGAAGACTAATAAAAACTGAAGTGTCAATAAAACTTTTTCCTAAAGAAATATTCTAATAATAAATATTAAAAATGCATCTGTTGATTTCTTTCCTAACGTGAATGAAGGACATTTTGAAAGTTTAAGTTGGTTCTTGCAAGTTTTTTGCCTCTCGGTAGCTACTGTACCTGGCCACTGTCAAAAGCAACACCAAGGCGGGTACTGCTGCCACCGGTGAGGACACTGTGACACCGGTGAATCCCACAAGTCCTCGAGATGATAACAATAATATTAAATAACAAAAAAATTAGTTCAAAACTTTCATTATTTTTGGGGGGAGGAGAAGGAGAGAGGTGGGAGGAAGTTAGGGATCGAAATCCATATTTAAGTAGCTCTTTTGTTAATTATCTAGATGTTAGGTGTTTGATGTCAGTCTCCCAAGTCTGAACATCCAGCCCTGGAGAACTTTATGAATAAACCAGCTCGCTGGGAATCCATTTTCACATGCACAGAAGCACTGGCTGTCTCAGGCAGAGATGGATTTTTCATTCCCTCCTTTTTTCCTTTCCTTTTTTTTTTTTTAAGAAAACTACATCAGTGCCTCAAAGCTAAAGGAATGTCAAGGGCTTGGGAAAAAAAAAAAACAAACTATTTCAACTCCGCCTGCTCCTCCAGGGAACGTGTCTAATCCTGGCTCTGTGACCTCCCCACGCGTGAGACCGAGAGGAGCGGTGCCAGCTCACTCTTGGAAGTTCTCCTTTCACAATAAGCTCGCACAAAGGATCAAAGAGAGCATCCCAGATAGACAGAAAAGCCAACAGCCAGAGGAGAATTGATACAGTACACTTCTCTGGCCTGCACTGAATCACTCAAAAAAAAAAATCCTTTTTATTAGATTTTTTTCCCCACTAAGCATCTTCTCGGTGATTGATGTTGCTGGCAGCCCTGGGGACAAGAGCTCCCTCTTCTTTTGCGGAAAAAAAACCAAGGGGATGTATTTCACTGGGTTTTTTGGAGGCAAGGCTCTTCTGTGACTGGAGGAAACAACCAGTCACTTTATTTTGCTTGGGAATAAAGGACTCGGGTAGAAAGCAGTGGACAGCTCAGGATAGCAGGCATCTTGCCCTGAGGAAACTCCCTCTAGTTCTGATCTGGCCCCATCTGATGAGGACGTTGGTCCGGCAGAAGGTGCCATCCCTGCTGTGCTGCTTACAGCAGGGCTAAAGAGACTCTAGGGACTAGATCCTGAAGGTTTGGAGAGGGGCAAAAATTCCCTTGAGATGTTTGGAAAACGCCACTGAACCCAACAACATTCCCTCAGCTGGATGACAGGGGAGGCAGCACGCTTCTGGGGGTGGGGAGAAGAGGCGACACTGCTAAACCCCAGGCAGACTCTAAGCTTGTGTTTCCACACCAACCAACCAACCAGATCCTACTGCCCCTCTCTCCTCCCCTTCCAACCCCAAACTTATGCACATAGATATATAGATATTGGTGCCACAGTGGGGCCCCAGCCAGCTCTGCCACAAAAGCACACTCTGCGCATCCTTGTGTCCCAAGTGAAGCCACACGCTGATGCTGAAGAGAAGGACCACGGTCCCACCAGCCTGCCCACTCCCACTGCCACAGCCCCTCCCTTGCCAGCACCACCAGAGCCGTGGTGACCGCGCACTGCAGCGACGTGGGAACTGATCTGATTTAATCGATCATTTCTTTTTTCCACTGGGTTAGTTCTAACCTGGCTCGGTCCTCTGGGGAGCCTCCCCAGTGCTTCCTGGCACCAAGGGCTTATGGCAGGGACCTCCGCAGTGGGAACAGGTCGTAGGAAGGAGCTCGTAGGACCGGTGTGAATCTGCATCTATCGGCGGCGGAATCAGAGCTGAAGTATGCCCTTAGTCTAAGTAAACAGATCCCAAGCACCACACGGCTCAGCTGGAGAGCTGTGCTTAAAATCCCAAATTGCCCATCTCTCCGACGGCGCTAAGGATAGCTCCAGATTTCGACTGCACTGCCAGGCCTTGTCTTCACGCACGAACACTCAGGATACAATACTCCGTCTGTTTGACATACACATACACACCAACCCCCTGCACACACACGCACTCTCCTGCAGACTCAGCCTGTATTTCACGTTCCCTCCCTCCCTTACGCTTTTTCAGGTAAAGACACTCATTTTCTGCAGCACATATGGATGCTGACAGAGCAGAGAGACCGGCTGGCTCTCTTCTTACAGAGTCTGAAGAAGCTAATTAAACGTGTTTGTACGTTTAGAAGCGGGGGGGCGGGGAAGACGGGGGGTTTTGTCACCTTGCTGGCTTGCTGCTGAAGTGTACAACTCTCACGTGTCAGTTTTACACGCTGTCACACAGATTTCTTCCCACAGCCATTACCTCCGCGCGATGCCTGCCCATCATGGACCCTCCCTCTTAATTACAACGACGTCTCTCACATCACTTTGTGAACACGGAAACTCGAGCTTAGCTCACTGGAACATGCTTTGGGAAGCTTTGGGAGAGGGGGAGTTGTGCAGATGACTTGATTTTCCCCTTTACCAGCCCTGCAGGGGGAGACTGCGGGATGGCCAGACCTCAGAAAAACTGCTGAGGCCCAGGGAAGTCCTGAGAGTACATTCCTGCGTTCCATTAACCTGGACGAGGTGATCTTCCAGTCTGAATCACCCAGGCAGCACAAAGCAGCTGAAACCACATCACAGATTAATAGAATCTTTAGGTTGGAAAGGACCTTTAAGACCATCCAGTCCAACCATTAACCCCACTCTACCAAGTCCCCCACTCAGCCATATCCTTGACCTCTGGAATTTTTAACTTCTCCTAAATGAATGGTGACAGTAACTCCTCCTCCATGGCTCCTCCAACCGCAGGACTCTGGGAAACATTTCTTTAGACCATCTAACAAGCTCCAAGAGAAAAACAGGACAATTTTTGCTGGGGTGTCTCACTTCCATGAGAGGGAAGGTTTTCCCAGCCGAGAGATCTGCCTGGAAGTAGTTTTTCTTCTCCAGACCTCATTAGAGACATGGCAGCCAAGCCAACATGGTGAAGAAGTATTAGAAACACATCACAGCTTTGTGTAAAAAGAGAGAAAACTTGTCCAGTGAGCACCTGACGTTTCTGGCCTCAAAGATGATGAAAGAAAGGGCACTGATGGCCCCACCTCAGCCTGCAATGCCGTGCCTGAGAGTACTGCTCAGTCAGGCACTGAACCTGCTCCCCAGTGGCCTCACGGTTGTTGCACTATAAAGAGCCCAGCTCCCCAAGGCAGTTTCCTTTCCAAAAAGGTGCTTTGCAAAAGCCTCCCTAAGGAAGCTTTCAGGGGAGGATGAGGAGGATTTGAGAGAACGAAAAGGTCTTTCAGTGCAGCAGAAATCTTTGTGCAAGGAGAGTTCTCCCAGGCTCTAAAACACAGACCTGCGCATGCCCGTCCCACAGCAGAGGAGCTGCGCAGGGCTCCGGGCAAAGGAGGAGGAGGAGGAAGAGGAAGGGAAGATGGTGCTTCTGTGCTGTGTCTCAGGATACGTGGCCTTCCTCCCAGGCAGGGTGGAGGCAATGAAGGTCATCACCACACTGCCCCTTGCCCGTCAAGCGGGATCCACTGTGCCTGCCGACAGCGACGGACCGGGGGATTCTGCAGCACAGCAGCCGGCCAGGTGCCGGGCCAGGAGTCTGCAATGAGCTGCAGGCCACAGAGCAGCTTCGTCACCAGATGGCCAAGACCCTTGGTAGATGTTCTAAATGACCGTCTTCACAAGCCATTTGCACTCACCAGCAGGTACTGACTGCAGCGCAGGAGCGTGTGCCGCGCGTCTGACACCAGAGATGGGAAGCAGTGTCCGCTCTACCCCAGAGACAGCTCAGGGAACGTTTTCAGTGGAAACAATGAGAATTCTCTCTCTTCAGACTTCCTCTGGCCCTTTCAGCATTTTACAATAAAACACTTCATTTTAAACTCTCTCTTTTTTTGCTTTTCTTCATTTTCTTTCCACTGAACTGACCCTGCCTCCACCTTGTATTTTTACTTTCTCCTCTTAAGGGAAAAAAAAGAACGAGAGAAACTGGGACTGACAGCCCCGCACCTTTCCACTGCAAGTCAGAGGAAATAATTTCTTTTTCTCCCTCCTCAGATCACTTATTTTTTATTTTCCTCTTTTCTGGATCTGTCTCCAATGTGATCAGCTCAGAATAATTTTCTTCTCCCACTCCTTTCAAGAAAACCTTGTACTGGGGCAGGAGAGCTTTTGCAAAAAAAAAAAACAACCCACAAAACAAACAACAACAAATCAAACCAACCTGTTTGATTATTTGTTCTTTGAAGATTCTCTTCAAAGAACAAAGATCTCTCCCAGGCCCAAGGAGTGGAGAGAGAACTGATGCTTCTCAGTCTGTATTTGGGGCTTCAGAGAAAGAGAAGCTCTTTTGGGTGACTTGCAGGGAAAGGAGTTGATCTGTTTCCCAGCTGTTCTCTTAGTTCTGTCCACTTGTGACTAAAGACCCTGTGAAAAATGAGCAACCACTTTTCTCCAGAGACCTGAAAGAGAATTTCCCATACCTTCAGCGGAACCCTGGTACCCACCAAAGCACCAGGACTTCCCAGTGTTATCTGATCCCTGGTAGCTTAACAAGGGAAACTCAGATTCCACCTTTTTTTCCGCAAACTTCTTAATTAGGTAACTGTGCAATTAGGTAACTGTGCAATTAAGTCCTCAACATCTGCCTTCTGCTGGGGCCTAGATATGCAGAGCGTCCCCAGCAGCTGATCATTTTGCCAAGCATTCACCTTTTCTGCCAAGAGAGCTGAATCAAGGTGATGAGGAATCTTCTGCACCCTCCTCAACTGACCTGATGTGCTCTGGAGGTGGAACGCCTGTGAAAGAGGAAGGTAACCTGCTGTGACCGGCCCACGCATTCCCATGGGGAATTAAAGTAAGCTCCTTGTGTTCTTTATGTGAGGGACAGCAAAATGAAGAGCTTTTCCTTGTGGAGCTCAGAGGTGTGGGCAAATGATGCTTCCCAGTGCCAGAAGACTTACAGGAGTCCTGCCTCCTCACTGAGTGAAAGGCATCTAAGGTAAAGAGCAGATGATTGATCTTCCAGGGACTCAAAGCTGGGGGTAAACCTCACATCGGCACTGAGCTCACCCTCTGGAGCTGGACACTCCTGGAGCCCGTCAAACACCCTCTGCCTTACAAAAGGGCACAACTTCGGTGAACGTTGCAGGACCAGTCATCGTCAGGACTTGCACTGAGCCAACAGTCTTATTTCTGCCATCCTTAGCTACTATTCAGATATGTCAGGGGGTCAGGGATTGGGGGGGGGGGTTCAGAGTGAATTTTCTTTCCATTTTTGGAATGAATTTTCTTTCTGGTCCCTTCATACCATCTAGTGGGGGATTTGGGTAAAACATACCACCAGAAGATGAATGCTTAGCAAATACCAGGTGGTGCTACACCAGTTGACCTTAACATTTCTGCCCTCTAATTAAACGCAAAAAATTAATGAAGGTTGGTAAGGAAAAAGCCCTCAGCTCAGACAGAATATCACCTTGGTCTAGAGACAGAAACTGAGGGGAAACCCAAAATGTCTGGAGTCTACTCTTGCTTTTCAGGAAGAAAAGCAGAAACATGTGAACTGTAACATGAAATAAAGACTGGAAACAAAACATGAGGGTGGAAAGTGATTCTGGGAAGTGAGTGGATGTATCTGATCTGGAAACCTTGTGAAAAACACAGTTCCAAAGGGGGTTTTATCCCTAAGATTAAGCTTCAGTTTTACTCCCTGGAATCTTGTTGCTTACACCGTATAAATACACTGTGAGAGACGATCCGTACCTTCACAAGTTTTCACCCTAGACAGAGTAGAACAAAATGGTCCTGACTTAAAGGCAGAGATGGAAGTTAAGACACGAACAAAAATAACTCGCGAGCTTCAACGCATACAGAAATCAATCGAAGGCCAGAACATGGAACTTTCAGCTACCACTTTTACCACCAAGTATGATTTTCCTTTTACTTTCTGTTCTTTGAATGGCAAGCAAAGCAATCAAATCGAGAATTTAAACCTCAGCTCTGTCCAGGACAGCCTGAGGAGCCAGACCCTTTGCTTTCTCACGTTTGTCTTGTGGTGGTTTGGGTGCTGCTTTCCACGGAGGGCTGCACAGCTCTGAACAACACGGGGAAACCAGTAGATCTGATGGAAATCTTTTGACAAGTTTACATGACAAACCACAGAATATTGTCAAAACGGCTATTTCCTATAAGAAGACTCTAAACTAAAGCTTCTGAATCAACAGTTTGAAATTTCAATCTGTCAAAGATGACATTTCTCTGAAACTAGGTATTTGTTTTGCTCAAAACAAGACAATTTTCAGGTTGATGTTTCCAAACCAACAGTTTTTAATGCCACTAAAATGTTGATATCTTGGCTTTTGATCCAGTTAGCTGACAAAAATGAATTGTCAAAATAATGGAACTCCCTGTTAGAGAAAATGTCCTTTCTTGGGTTCTAGAGAGTGAAGGAGCTGCCAGTCTGAGGACAGAGTCTCCCTGGGGTGGTCACAGCTCTGAGCAGGGCAGGTCTGTTCTCTGCTGTGCTGGAGAACTAAAACAAACACTGAGCAAAAGAAAATGCTGCTGGCAATTGTGTTGACTTAAAGTGGTGGCGAAAAGCTACTTTTCTGCTGTTAGAGGAAGACTTCTGACCCTGGCTAATGACAGTTTTATTTTAGATTAAAGGAATTCAAACAAAAAGGCAAAGGAGAGGCTGGGGTGTTGGATGGAACGTTATCTCCCATAGCTGCACCGCAGGCTGAGAGAGGTGCTGTCCTGTCTTCATCCCAAATAGCATCACACAAGCTCTTCTGAAGAACATGAACTCTATCCCAGCCAAAACCAGTACAGGTTCTAACCGCTGCTGAGACTTCACGTTCTTGAAACATGCCAGGCTACAGCCAGAAGGAAACGGGCACCCAGATGCATCACGACCTACTGTCCACCCACTAATCTGAGAAGGTAATTCAACAGTTCCTTTCTCTGTGCTTGGAGACCCAACAAGGAGGTTGGGAGCTTGCAACATAGCTCTGTACTGGCAAACGCGGGAGTTGAAGCCAGAGATCTCCGCAGAAACGTGCGCAGAGTAGATCACCTGTCACATTCTTCATTTCTGAAACCCCAGGACTATTTCTAGGTCCCCAAGACCTTTAGAAAAGCCACAGTTAGTCCCATTACTGACTTACACACCGGGAGCCATGTGCAGACCACACGAAGCGAGCTGTCCAACGTGTCATCACAACCACTCCCCATCCCCTGGGCAGAAAGGCGGCAGTGGGCAGCCCGGGCGCACTGGGTGCACTGGGAAGCCTTTGTGGATCTCATGAGCTCAGGCGTGATGAGTGCTCACACCAGCAGGGTTTGGTTCCTAGAAAAGCTGGTCCGAGTCTGACTCTCGGGTGATGATGTGCTCTGGCTGATAAGCTCTGGCATCTCTAGCTCTGGTCGTTTAAGCCTTTTCTCTCCCATCCCACAGCAGAGCTGACAGCAGGGAATGCGTATGTGCACTACAGGCCTTGCTGTTCTCAACCCAAGGTGTTAGCTTAAACTGCTGAAAAAAGTGAGTTTATGCAAATATTTCAGAGAGAGCTGAAGGAATGGCATTTCTGCCAGTTCCGAGACGAAGATCAGGAGAGCGCAGTAATTTCTGACTCAGAGCTGCAACAGACAGTGGGGGAAAAGGAAAATGTTAAAACCACGTCAGCCGATCGCTTCAGGGCATCAGAAATGCAGAACCTGAAGCTATTAAATGAGATTCTCAGGAGTCCAAGTCACCCTGAAAATGCAGTTTAGACCCTTAAGTCGCTATTGGGCATTTTACTCAAGAGCTCAAACCTCTCAGCACATTCCAAACTAACACAATTTATTCATGGATGTCCTGTAGCCTCCTCGCCGGACCGTGATGTCCCGTGGCTATTTTCCCATCAGACATTAGGAGACTAATCCAACTAGTTGCAAGCATCAGTAAATACAGAAAGAGGGACAAAGCAGCATCGCTGAGCGTGCTGTTGGCTGCTGTGGGGTTCAGAGGGGTGAAGCCATGTGCCACCCCTCTTCAGCGCCTGAGAAAGCTGTCTGAAGATAAGCTGCAGCTAAGGGGTAAACGGTTGGATATTGCTGAGCCCTTTCTAATCAGGAACAATCACAGTTTTATAAAACAGCTTTTATCAAGGTCTCTAAAACTTCTTTTTAAATCTCAACTCACCAAGCCCACAAGGGCATGCTAGAGGGGAAAAAAAAAATCTTTCTTCCAAAGTCAGACACTAAAATATACCCAGGGGCCCTTCTTCAGATCTGTACAGGACCAGAAATGTTCCAGACAAAATCTGAGTGTATGTTGCCATGACAGGGTAATTTCAGCACAATCAAAGATAATTTTGCTCTTTTTTCCCAAACTACCCCCTCAGAAACTCAAAGCAAACCATTTAGTTCAGACCAACCTAAATGAAAATACTGTGGTTTAGATGTCTGAATACCAGTTTGCCCAGTACTCAGAGACAACTGACTCTGCCATCCCTCAGCCACCCTTTGCACGACCTGGTTCTGTGTCAAGAATATAACTACACGGGCGAAGCCGCTGCTGAAGCTGTGATTTCAGATGCAAGGGAAGAGACCAACCCAGCGACATTCCCGCAACCCTTTCTAGACCCGAGGGAGTTCAAATGGGATCTAGGTGTGAACAGGCTGCCTTGTTCCTCCAGCAACTCCTCCCACACAAAGCCCCCAGCAGCATTTAGGGAGTTGGGTCTCTAAGTGCTTTTAAAGGCTGAAATGCTGGCACACAAGCAAGGAGAAATACCAGGGAGAGATGGGCCTAGGTGAGGCAGCTGGCTCGAGAGCACAGAGGGAAGGCTGGAGATGTGTACAGGAACATCACAGTATCACAGGGGTGTCAGGGGTTGGAAGGGACCCTGGAGATCTTCGAGTCCAACCCCCCTGCCAGAGCAGGGCTATACAATCCAGCACAGGTCACACAGGAACGCATCCAGGCGGGTCCTGAAAATCTCCAGAGAAGGAGACTCCACAACCTCTCTGGGGAGCCCGTTCCAGTGCTCCGTGACCCTTGCAGTAAAGAAATTCCTCCTCATGTTGAGGTGGAACCTCTTGTGCTCCAGCTTACATCCATTCCCCCTTGTCCTATCCCAGGGCACGAG
>JAAGNO010000394.1:9329-22533 GCA_033439905.1 Ceryle rudis
TTTTGCCTGAATGAGGACAGTAGATACTGGCCAAAGAAAATAAAGACCTGTAATATCAATGTAAAGCTATGTGTATTGTATGAGATAATAAAGAAAAACAATTGGGAAAAAATTTACCTGTGTAGGAACAGAAAGCTCCAAATGTTCTTCAGTTTTTGCCTGTCATTTCAGCAGCTGTTCCCCCTTTCTGCCCTGGGTTTTCTCCACCAGAAAGGAGTCCCTCTCTCAGTCCAGAAGGATGCAGCTCCGTCACCTCCGTTCCCTCACTCCTTGCCGTGGCTGCTGCTGGCTGTGTGCTCGGAGGCTCTCAGTGCTTTGGAGGCTCTGCTGCTCTCCAGCCTTCTCCCAAGCACTTCTGCTGAGACTAATGCTTGTGTTGGCTTGATGACAGCCTCTCTCTTCCCATCTGCTTTTACGGGTGGTCTGAATCCCAGCCTCTGCTGGTGCTACTGCCTAAATGGCGACTGCAAAGCTCATTTAGGTTTTTAACTGCCACCTACTGAATAATTGTGGAATATATATAGAGAGAATATATGTATATAGGCTGTAATTTTCTAGCTTTCTCTACAAATGCAGTAGATTTTTACAATTAGTCTTTAAGCCCTACAAGTTTTCTTTAGTTTTTCATTTAAAGTTGTAGTTTACTACTGTGCTCAAAATCTGTGTTCAAAATTCTCCCTTTCTTTCAGAATCTAAACATGGAACAAGCGTGTTCCTTTAACTTTAAAAGGCTTACAAAGCCTTTGGTGAGGCTAATCCCCAGTGGGCATAAACCAGCATAACCTTATTCAAATCAATGGAGCTGTGCTGATTTATACTAGCTGAGAAATTAATCCCTTAGATCTAATCATTATTTGCAAAAATGTAGTAGAATTCAAGCACAAAAAATACACCACAAAAATAGCTTTTGTACTACACAGCCCCTTATCTGAAGCAGATAAGACTTTTTTTTTTTTTTTTTTCCTCAGAGCAGTGTAAAATAGAGTTCTTGAGATATATGGGCAAACCTAAATTAAGAAAGTACATTGGTTTTTTTCCACCTTTCATGATGATTTTTGATGAAAATTTCAAAGGCAAGATCTAATGTCCTTTCAGCTGTGTATTTTCAAAGCAACTTCTAGAAATAGGGCTTGTCTTTCTAGACTAGAAGTGGGATCCTCTGAAGATGTTTGCACTCCTGCTTCAGAAAGTCTAAGGACAGCATATCTCTGTGAATCACCAGGGAAGGTGTGTGGAGGTGTTATCTTCATAACCCAGTACCAGGGCTATGCAGCACTATAGTTTCTTCAAGCTTGCAATGCATAGTGGGGTTGAGTCATGACGTAAAAGGGCTGTATGCACATCCCAAGGAACAGTGCCCTGAGGAGGAGGACATGTGGTACCCTAGCAGAGTGGCATTGAAAGTGTTCAGTTTTTAGGCTTGCTGTGACTGCTGAGAGAAGCACAGGTCAAGCAACTAGCTCTCAACAGCTGGTATGATTTATTAAATGCCACTCTTGTTAAAGGATGGTTTTGGTTTTGTTAAAGATTCATTCATCATGTTAACGTAATGCTGAACAAAGAAGTGAAAAAGTTTCTTCTCTACATGTGTGTCTTACAGAAGTAGATGTGTATTAGGATACATAATGACCTAACCAATATGCCCTGAGGAAGTAAATTGCACTACTCTGTGTTTCTGGTACAGATTAATCCTGACTCCTGTTTCTACAGGTTCCTGGGCAAACAGCTGTGGATCAAACCACATGCCTCTCTGAGCTGCAGGCCTGCTCCTACAGCCTGGCAGCAGAGACCTGACTTTGGTTTTGTCACCACTTATCAGCAATGTCTTAATCTTGTCAGTTTGGAAAATTGGTTAATTAGTATCAAAAAACCACAATGTCAAGGTATTATAATTACTGCAACACAACAAAGCTTAATCTATAAAATTTAAAACATTGCACAGAGATTTAGCCTGTGCTTTTTTTCTGGTATTGCCCTGTGGCAGCATGAGTGCAGAATCCAGCCCCACATATTCAAGGAGTGTGGAAAGTGCTTCTGCAGTTACAGACAGTGTGGCTTCTCAGTAATTTTTAAAGGTAGCAGATCTCAGCAAGCATGTCCTTATTGTGAATGTGCCTTTTAATTTTCCTTAAAAAACAGTAGAAGAATGTGATGAGCTTTAGGGTTACAATTTGGCACAACTTCTACTCACTGAGTTTACAAGTCTAGGAGATTTTAATTCTTGAACCCTATTCCAAGAGGATGGGTATTCAAACTTTTGAAAACATACTTTTTCCAAATTGTGATTCTTTCAAAAAGTAAATTTACTTCAAGTATCAGTATAACCTGTTGTAATATTTTCCTTACCTGTCCAAAGAATTGAAATCTTTCATTTACAGCTCATAGATAATTACCTGCACTGACAGATACAAGGTTCAATTCTACAGTTTCTACTCTCTCATCGAAATCACCATAATATTTTTCTGAGCAGAAGCACAGTAGTGGATCTCCACAGTATAACACACTCTAAGGATATGTGTACCCTTTTTATATCTGCCAAAAACTAGTGTGGCAGTTCCGGCCCTCAGCAATGGTTTTGTAATGCTGCTGCTTTCAACAGGACTGTTCAGGTGTGACAACTCCCAAAATCCCAGGCATGCCTCACCTCTGCACAAATACAAATTATATATGTGTGGTCCTAACCGTGGATCCCACAGATGTAAATGCAGGTAAGTCCTGTGCAGGTCAGCAGTGGCACAGCAGGGTAAAGATCTTCCTGCCCTGAGATGCAGAGAGGTTTCAGTGCTCTGAATGCTGATGTTAATGTGGGGCAGAGTGGACGGTCTGTTTACAGTGAAGAATTTTCCTTCTCCCAGGGGATCCAAGGACCTCTGCTCTGCAACCACAAAGTGTGTACCAATGTGCCTTATGTGTTGCTGAGTAGAAGGGAAAGTGCAGAGGGCAAGGACATAAAGCCCTGCGAGACTATACTTATTACAAACTTCCCTCACAAAGAAAAGTCTTAGGCAAGCTACATAATTGTTAGATCTCTGTGCTGCATCCTGAGCTAGAGAGGGCATTTAAGGAACAAGAGACCTCCTTAGTTAGCAAAATATAAGCTGCCTAAATCTTGAATGCAGATTTAGCACAAACTTGCACGAACACTGAAAGTACAACTTCTGAATAAAAGCCAAATCTGTGGCCCATGTACAGCATGGAAAAAACAAGAAAATGTTCAGTTTCCCCATAGAAGTTTAAGATGTAAAACATTTGCTCACTTGTAAAACTTTTCTTTCTTCAAGGCAGAACATAATCTTGACAAAGAGCAGCCAGTTGAGAGCAAGTACTAAGCTCAGTTATGTCTTTTTGGGGGGGGATAGTTTTCCTCCTGTTAACCCCTGTTTCTTTGGAACACTTTCACAAAACCATACCCTGGTTAAAATACATCCCTATTCTCTGGCATACTTGGAAAGCTATGCAATGTCTTAAAGAAATCTAGTTCTTCCCTACAACTATTCTAAAAAAAGGCTAATAGTAACCATAAATATATAAAAACACCCTGTTATCATCTTCCCATGTCATATTTCTAAGTAGTGTTCAAAAATAAGCTAATGAGTTGCCTTCATCAGCAGTGTGTAGGACATTACAGAAGACTTTAGCATAGTATTTTTTTCAGAAAGATTTACTGGAGTTTCTGTCCAATAGGGAGATTAATCCTAAGAAAAAAATACTGAGTGTTTTTCCCGAAGAGCTGATAGCCAGAAGTGGATTTGTTAATGCCCTGTACTTGGTACAGTAATTAGATTCCTACTCTCTGAGAATGATATGACTGTAGCTACAGAGAGGATATCACAAAGGTTGTATTTTGCATTTGTGCAATACATTTGAACCTTAGGCAATATCCACCATTTTCTAAAAGAAGCCTAAAATTTTAATGGCCTTTTTAGTGCCTGTACATTGCTTTGAACCTGAAAATCTCAACAGAAGTAGATAGCTAGCATGTCACTACTGCATATAATTTTGAAAATATAATAATCAAAGTCTTTACTGTACTTTCAGAATTTGCCTAAGTGCACCATAGCCCATTTAAATCTTGATACAGTTTGGGTTAGGAATATGTCTTATATCTAACAGGTCTTATATCTAATATCTATATTAAGTACCTATTACATTTTAACTGTAAAGCCTTATCTCACAGACAGAGCTGCTCTGTGAGATGTTGTGGAGAAAGCTTAAAATGAAATTCTGCAGAGGGGCATCTTAACACTGTAATATTGTCAGGCCCTGTGGGTACATAGATGAAATACTGGTATTGCTAATTATGGCCTTTTAGTTCATCGCATTTCAAGTTAACACTGCATTGCACACAAAAGTTTAAATTCAATAAATAGCTGCAAAGTTGCAAGGCATGTCAACCCTATAGACTGCAGATGGGATTGGTAATTCAGAGAAAATAAGGTCAGATTCCATTTTCTTCTCCTTTAGATTTCATTGTATTTGAACCCAGGATTTCTGACTCACATCTGCAATATGATGAACATAGCTGCCTTTAGATACCCTCCTAACTTGCAATATCCTGCCTTTTTTTCCTTTACTTCCAGAGATATACCTCACTAAATCATGCACAAACACATGTACCCACAAACCTCTGATACGACATCAGTAAATTCCATAGAACTGTAAATACACAGTAAAAAAAAGTGACTCTTATTGGCTGTATTACTCTGAACCAAAAGGTTCCAAGTGTTTACCTGGTTCCTGGTGAGGGGAGTAAGATATTTTTGCCTTAT
This sequence comes from Ceryle rudis, assembly GCA_033439905.1. NCBI lineage: Eukaryota > Metazoa > Chordata > Aves > Coraciiformes > Cerylidae > Ceryle > Ceryle rudis. Next base: position 14,099 of record JAAGNO010000394.1, read on the forward strand.
TGTATATGTGAGGATCATAGCTCCAGGGCTTGCTTCTGAACACTTGAGAACAAGCAGGGCTTTGCTGTTATTTACAGGGAAAGCAAGACAGGACTTAAACCTCTTTACTTTCTGTGATGTGAGATACCCTAAAGGTGATTGAAGGAGATAGGTTATTGACTCCACTCTCTGTCCAGGTACACAGGGGAGAGGTTTATTGTCACTGAAAATTTGTAGCTAAGTGCATTTAACCTGATTTTCTGTTAAATGGGAAGGGAGTGTAACACTGCTCAGTATTTAACATAATAAATAAAAAAAAATAAAATACTGATAACATTTATAATAGCCAAAGAAGAAGAAAAAAAATAATTTCTTTGTTTTGAAGAGCAAAATAAGGTCACATGTAACTGACCTTTTTCCTTTTTCTCCAGAGATACAACTCACCAAATCATGCACAAACACAAGCACCCACAAAACTGTGATACAACATCAATAAATTACATAGAGATGTAAATACAGAAAAAGGGACTATGCTGTGTATGAATCCATAAACAATATTTAATACTATTATGGAGACCTCATGAAATTTCTAATCTGTTAAGAACTCTTTATAGCAAAATAGAGCATTTCTGTCTTCATTAAATTGCCTAAGGGCCCATTACCAAATATACTGGATATAAACTAGTATATTAAGAACAGGCTTTCCATTTGCCAATCAATATTCACTCTAAAACCCTCGGCATGTGACCCATAGTCATTCAGGTATACTAAAGGAAACCTCTGTGAAAGAGTAAGGTTAAGAAACTTGTGACTGGATAAATGTAGATGAATGACATTAAACAGAAGGGCCATTCATTGATTTTAACTCTGCTGTTTGTGGGTCCCAATATATTACTGTTCATAAATGGGTTTTGTGCCAATCATTTAAACACTAGTATTAAAAAAGAAGAAGCAGAATTTCAAAACTAAGTTTACTCTTTTCTCAAACATTTACATGGGACTGGGAAACAACAAATACAGCCCAGCTATTACAAATGTAGTTACAGCTTAGAGGAGGACAAGTTATATTTTAAGTGGCCAAGGACTTAAACTCATAATGCCTTAAAAATTCAAACATTATGTGAACTGTTGGCATTTCACCTGAAAATCAAATTTAAAATGGAAAAAAAGCCAAAACACCTTAACTGTTCAGTATTTCATTTTTTAATGTATCCATTTATCTTGTACCCCTCAGAAGGAGGACAACCCCATTCAGGTTTTATAGAATCTCTTAGGTGTAAAGAATCACAGGGCTCATGGAAACTGAGTGATTGGTGAAAGAGTTATAACTGTTTTACTCAGTTTCATCCAGGGGGGACCTTCTCATTCTCCACAACTATCTGAAAGGAGGATGTAGACACGTGGGGATCCATCTCTTTCCCCAAGCATCAAGGGATAGGATAAGAAGAAATGGCTTCACATTGTGCCTGGGGTGTTTTAGGTCAGATATTAGGAAACATTTCTTCACAGGGTTGTAAAGCACTGGAAAAGGCTGCCCTGGGAAGTGGTGGAGTCATCATCCCTGGAGGTATTTAAAAGACCTGTTGACATAGTGTGAAGAGACATGGTTTAGTGGTGGATATGGAAGTTCTGGGTTAACAGTTGAACTAGATGGTCCCAAGGGTCTTTTCTAGTGTAAACAGTTCTATGATTCTGCACAGTAATCATATTACTTTTGCCCTTTCAATACCACATAATGACCCCATTCATGAACTACTCATTTGTTGATTAAAAAAAAAAAATAGTCTGAAACTTGCTATTACTTCCTGTGTTTAAGGTTAACTGGTTGAAGTGCTATCTATAAGTATTCCATATCAAACATTTGGCTTACATAAAAAATTTCAAGGTCTTACCTTTTACTTATAGACAGTGTATTACACCCTTTACATTAGTTTTATCTATGACATCCAATTTTCTCTTCAGACTTTGTTTCCTATTTGAAGTGGAAACTTTCATCATAGGTTGCCTTGATGTCAGAAATCTAGTTGGTGCTCAAATCCCTCAATTGTAACAATAATCAGATGTGAGTGGTGAAGAGGAAAGAGCCCTCTGGCATTGTTAGATTTTTGCTCCAAATCATTATTGAACTTTTTTTTTCCGTATAAAGAGGACAGTCAGGCTAAGAATATAGGAAACAATAGACAATTGCTAATTAGACATGAATCTACTCATTTGAAACTCTTCTTGCTACCACTGGTTTACTCTTGAGCTTTTGCAGAAATGTCCAAGGACAAGAATGGTGTTTGGCTTAGAAGGCCTGTAGCGTAGGTACACAAAACACACGCATTGTTAGCAATTCTCCGGATGGTGCAGTATACACGGGATATCAGAAGGACTTTTTCATGCTCTCCTCTTGACCCTGGGCTAAGTTTGTTATTATTTCACACTTCTGTCAACTGGAATTGCAACAGAGAGTTGGCATAGCAAAAATCTACTACTTTCCATGTTGCTGTTGTATGCAGAGAGGTGTGCACTGTTGTTACTTAACTCTTTCCTGAGGGTGTATCTGCTAATGGTATCTTCTACATTGAGCCCTGTGGCGACCAGCTCGTTTACTCTCCTAACCCTGTTGTAAAATGTTAAATATTAGCAGCATTTGACATCGTGTACAAACCTTTTGGTACAAATATCAATCAGAACGTACTTCCTGAATAAGACATCTGCTGTGAAGCAAGTTTGAAACACGTCTCTTTCTTTTTCATTGTCATGTAATACAGTGATAAACTGATCTGCTTCACTTTCCCTTTCCCACTGCATCAGCCCTTTTACCCATTGTTTCAATCCTGTCATCAGCATTTTTGTCCTTACAGAGACCTTATGTGTCTCTGGCAATGTTTTAACAAGCAGTGTTCCACCACCTTGCCAAGAACAGATGAGGATTTAACAGATTTCTCCCTCTTAGCTGGTAGAAATGCCACCTTTTACCTGGTTAACACTGAAATTCACCTTTACCTGTCAAGGTTAAAGGAGGAGCACTGAATGCCACAGACATCTGCCTGCATTCCAGCAAGGCTCTCTGACTCTGCATAAATATCCCCAGGGAGACCAGAATATGGTTACAGCTCTATGTCTAGGATGGTAGCTCTGGCAACCTTGTGTGGAAATCAGGTTGTGTTCTCCTGCACTTCCATAGGGCAGCATGCTTAGCTGATGTGGCTTGTCAGAGTGAAAGCTGAGCAGACTAACCTCTCTTCACATCCTGTTCCTGGCACTTATCAGGAAGGCTTCTACCAGCAATGGCGTCTAGTGCCACCTCATGTTACAGGGATCCACCCCCTCCTTTCTAAGATATCCTACAGTGACCAACCAAAGTCAGCAAAAAAGTTGTGTTCATTTTCAGATATCAAAACTGAGTAAATCACAGGAATAAGAAACCCTGATAATAATACTACTGTCAGATCTCCCCTTGTCACCACTTCGCCAAATTCTCATTGGACTTCCATGTAAATGATGGAAATATTTCTCCCAGCCCTTTAGCTTTTGGTGACTTTTCAGTTCTCTCTGTGGTTCTTGCTGTATATTTATCTATGGAATGTCTTAACATTTTAAAGGCCTTTGCTTGCAGCTATGCACTTATTCATGTCTGCAGAACTATATAAAATGTCATGGCATCAACGACACCTGATCCTTCTCACCAACTGTCCTTGCTTCATGTTCATCCTTTCACTGTGCAGTCACTGCAGAAAGACAGTAGGTTAAACATATTTATCCTCCTTAAAAGAACAGCCTCTCTTCCAAAAGGCCTTGTATGTTCTTAAAAATGTATGATCTTAAATGAAACTTATTAGACACACAAAACCATAGAAATGCCATAGTGGAAAAGAACAGCAAAATAAACTTAATTTCTTTCATCTGAATGATCATATTAAATAGCTTGATCAGGCAAACAAATCAATAAAATTGTTAGTTATTTTTCTTTATTAGTTATTAATTGCTTTAGAGTATGCAAAGTGAGGGTTATTTAGAGGACATTACAAAATTCAAAGCCACTTTGGAAACAACGTTTGCCAAGGTATTAGAACAGTCTTCCAAAGGACGGTAAGCAAAATTTCTTGGCAGAATTTCTATTCATTTGGAGGAAGAGAGAAGTTATTTACCCTTTCTGACCATTATTGTAAGTAACTGAATCTATAAGACCTTCAGTTTCTAGAACACAGCTCATGCTTGAATATAGTCAGAATTTGAATGTTCTTCACCTATACTTAAATATGAATAATAAGAGTATTACATCTTTCCATAGCAGATCACAATCCAAGAGCAGGTAGTTATCACTGTACTTCAGCAAATACATCTGAGATCTGGAGAGGTGAATTTACATTTACAAGGTCACAGACTCTACCAGTAACAGTGCTAAGAATAGACTCTGCTGAGTCTTAGAGCTTTCTGGTCACAAGACCCTCCCGCTAGTTCCTTATGTTCAATATGAGAACATGGCTATGAGCTCATGGACTGGGGTATTTAAAAGTACTTGGATCATTTGCAGGCATAAATTTCACTGATTTTCACTGGATTCTGATGATATATATTTGCTGCTAGTTAAGGGGGTAGAAGTAGCCCTCCTGTGGCTGTACAGGCAAGGGCAAATCTGCTTGCTCAGAATTGTGAATCCCTTTGTCTAGACAGCTTCCAGAATTACAGCAGGTTACAGATAGCACTCTTGGACGTTGCGTATCAGTGGGAAATAAAGACAAAATCTGAGCCACATTGAAAGATAAGGAAAAATATTTAAGTTACTATTTTCATGCTTAGACATCTATGCTCTTTTGTGTTTTGTAGTATTAAAATGCATGTATTCTTATGAACACCCAGATGTTCTTCTTTTCCTTTTGAAATAATAGACACCTTGCAAAACTGTTGTTTTCAAACTGCAAAATTCCTAATCTTTTAGCTCACTATTTGTGTGGCAACTCTTTGGTGAGGAATTTCCATGTTTGAGAGAACACCACTAATGAACAACAATTTGTTATACTGAACTACAGCTTCTGTAACCTTGAATTTGAAAGACAGTGAGGATGAGGAAGGAGGAAGCTAATAAGATGAGAAAAGAATTGTAGAATAAAAATGTGGTTAGGATTACCATCAGTTCCCAGGTCAGCTACAGGAAAAACAGCCAATCTCATTCCAAAGCAAGAGGGAAGCAGTCAAGGTTGTGTCAAGATCCAAAGCATGATAAAAGGTTAAACACAATTAGAAAATACTGAGTTGCTGCCTTCCTTCACTGCTGCGTTAATACTTTTGGGAAGACCTGTTACACAAACACTTGCTCTCTGGGATGGATAATGCTATTAGTAGTTGGCTGTTCTGAATGAAGCTGTGGATCACTGATTGTATGTGATGAGGCTTTCCTCATGCAATTGATGTTACAGTTCCTGAGTAGAAAATGTGGGTTGTTTTTTTTTTTTTTTTTTTTTTTTTTTCCCTCAGTACAAAATATTCCAGCATCCAAAAGGTGAGGTACATGTATTCATAAACTGTTCATGGGTAACTTAGAGATGACCACTTATCCCAGCTGGTTGCCTGTTGGTCTAAGAACAAGAAAGAAGAAAAAGTGTGTGCATCCTGTAGGATGTCAGGAATGTGACTACAATAAAAATGTTCCCTGGTTGAAATATAACAGCCCTTTCAGTGTAATTTGAAGGCCTGCTGTTCATTCAAATTACCCACTATGTGGGCTGTGTCCTATTATACTGCACAACATAAAAGGAATATTTAGTATTCACTTTCCCTGAAAGAAATAAGGAATGCTAACGGTGTTCTCAGAATAGCATAAACATACTCATTTAAGAAAATTAGTACTTAAAAAAGAAAAAAACCTTAAAAATTATACAATTTATGCAACTTAATTCTACCTTTTCCTTTACCACTGTTACTGTATCATAGGTTATTAATATGCAACAACATGACTTTGTTTGGAGCACTACAAGCATCAGAAGACCTGGACTATAACTATGATCATAGAATCACAGAATGGTTTGTGTTAGAACAGACTTTCAAAGGTCATGTAGTCCAACCCTCCTGCCATGTGCAGGGACATCTTCAACTAGATCAGGTTGCTCAGAGCCCTGTCCAATCTGACGCTGAATGTTTCCAGGGCTGGGGCATCTGCCACCTCTCTGGGAAACATGTCCCAGTGCTTTACCACCCTCATCATAAAAAAAATTTCTTCATTGCATCTAGTCTAAGCCTATCCTTTTTAAGTTTAAAACAAAACATTACCCCTTATCATATCAGGCCCAGCTAAAAAGACTCTTCCCATCTTGTAAGCCCCCTTAAATTATCAAAAGAGATCATGAGATTCTTTGTGCAAATAAAACAGATAGGCACTTGCTTGAGCCCTCTGAACATTTCTGTTAAGGAAAGATGGTAGAATTAGATACAGGAAGTTATATGACTTTTGTTTATAGGCTCTGGGTCATTTACAGTCTGTCTAAAGAACATAAAGTGGAATGCACAAAGATACTACAGTGACTGTGCTAGAAAAGCTAGCTTCAGAATGGAAAACAACACAACCATCTTGGCTCAGCATCTCTCTCAAAGTAATTTGTTCTACTGAAAAGTACAGAGTGATGCCTTCAGTTGCATAATGATTGTACACCTGGGACCTCTGCTACTACCTGGATCCTGTGTTGCACAGAGATATGCTGCATGTAGACATGTCCAAATAGTCCACAGCCTATACAGTGGCAAAAAGATTAAAGGTTTACATTGTCAGAGGTAAGACTTTAAAGAGCTTTACTTAGTGTGCAGCAATGCTATCACTAACACTACCTGCATTCATGTTGAGGGAGTCATTCAGGTATAGAAATGATGTACCTAAGAACTTAATATTCCTGAAAAGCCTACCTAACTATTAGGCATTTATGACATGTCCATAATACTATTTCCTGTGGGGTCAGATTCTTATTTTTTTACATTAAGACTTCAGACTTCAGTTGAAGATAGAACTTGTTTTGCTTGTGTTGTTTTGTTGTTGTTGATGGTTTTAGTTTAGTTTTTTGGTTTGGTTTGGTTTGGTTTCTGTTGTTGTTGTTTGGGGGTTTCCTGTAATAACACCTACAGAAGAAATGAGTTTTCTCAGAATGAACACAATTTTTGTGTAGTTAATTCTTATGTAGGATAATAAAACATGTGTGTTTTCTCTCTTGCCAGTTTTGTAAAATATCCCAGACTAGCTCAAAGAAGTTTCCTGTCGCGGTTGCCCTTTCCAGGGGAGATTTTTTTTGTAAGAATTAAGCAGCCTTAAGTCAAATATTCAAAGGGTGAAAGCATAGTTTAATTGAAATTAGACTTCAAGATGTGCCAGTTTACAGAGCTGAGAATTGGGACCTTTCTGGGTAAATGGCTTCTAAATAAATGAGCCTTTTCCATTCTGTAACAGTGCTGCAGTGCTGGAACAAGGATGAATGCAGGTATATTCTGTCCAGATCAGTTGTGCTGGCATAGACAGAGAAAATACACTTGTATTAAGTGCTGTCACTTCATCATTCTGTGAGCAACACAATTTCACTGTATATATGAAATGTTCTTTCTCTGCTAAATTTGCTGACATTTCACAGATAAACTTGGTCATTCTAATTCATTGCTGTGTGCACATTAAACATTTCATTCTATAAAATATTCTCAAAATTTCAAGAACTCTGTTGATGCATACAAATTGGAAATTGGCAAACAGTTTGTTGAATCAAATTTTGGATAGAAACATAATGGATAAGAAAGATTTGCTTATGTACGGTTTGCTAATCGGTTCTGGTTAACCACGAAGGATTCTCTATAGAGGAGAGCTAGCAGAGAAAGCAAGAGGGAGAGGAGCAGTTTGAAAGAATTAACTGAAGTCCTTTACCTATCTCTAAGCAAGAGAGAAGCTGTTTGATCTTTTCCATAGCTTGTATTTAATTGCAAGAGGCTTCTGTGTTGAGATAAGTGTGTTTCTTTAAAAAAAATCCTGATTTTAGTGAACTTTACAAGTATTACTGAGGAGCATGACAACCATGGCATTTCCTCCGGACAGAGACAGATGCTTCCCATTCCCAGAAGGTCCCAGGTTGAGCTGCAAAGTCCAGCTAGAGGCTGGAGATTTGTTTATGTAGACAATATAGATATGCAGTGGGAGGTTCATTGTGGCAGATAATATAGATGTGCAAATTGTTACTTCAATTAACCCAAAGTTTTACATCTACATCTCTGTTTAGTTTGAAGAATTTGACTAAATGCAGTATCCCAGGCTTTTTTTTGATGTGTTATTTTTTGCAAAACACCAACATGACCTTTTGATCTTCATTCACTACAACATAACCCAAAGTACACCATGTGCCTCACTAAGTCCATGCTGACAAAAGATTAGCTAGATATTGCCAGAGTTCTTCCTTTCAAATGATTTCAATTACTTCGGTAACCTTATATGATTTTTTTCTTTTTTT
>JAAGNO010000395.1:0-10957 GCA_033439905.1 Ceryle rudis
GTCACCGAGGTGCGGGGGCTTCGGCGGAGGGCGGCGGGAGCGGGTCCGTCCCGCAGCGGGAGGCGCTGGGAGGCTGCGCCGGGGGTGCTGCGGAGCGTGTGGTTATTGCGGCCCAGCTTTCCCGGGGTCTGGGGTCCCTGCGTGTTAAATCTGCCACGTTAAACTAATTTTGAGGTCTTCCGTTTGCTTCCACTTGAGAAAGTGGGCTTGAGGTGCAGCGCGTTTCCTTACCCAGCCTGACCTGTGTGCGGTGACTGGCTCATGGGGTTCGTCTGGACTCCGTACAGGTGACCCGGAGCAAGGGGCAGCGCAGGGACAGGGGGTTCATCTCACTCAGTGGTTCAGAAAAAACAAACAAAACCAGCAAAAAAAAAAGCCAGTAGAGGTCACCCTGAGTTGTGCAAGATGCAGGGAGGTCGCCCTGAGATGTGCAAGATGCAAGTGGTCAGGGAGCCCTGGTTTGATGATGTGTCCAAAAGGACCCTGAACTTTGCCGTGTGCCCACGATGCCTCCACTCAGGTCACAGTCACTGCTTTGGTGTCCTCACTCACCTGCCAGGACAGGTTCAGGTTCACATCTGCCCAGATACACCAACCCCTTGACTCAAGTTTGTGGTGAGGACAACCAGCCAAAGCTGAAGCTCTGCCAGTTGTCCTTCTTGTTTCAGGTGGAAGCTGTACGGACCCAGAGGTGCTGGTTGACTTGAGATACAAGGAGATGGCTTTTGAGGAATACCTGACTTTCAAAACATACTTTTTTTTTTTTCAGAAGGCCGACACAAACCATTTTTCCAGTCCTATGGCCTGTTTGCACCCGTGGACAAATTTTACAGAGCTGGAAGTGTATTTGACTTTGCTCCTTGCTTTGCAAAATGGGTTGTGATGGGTGTTTGGATAGTGATGGATATGAGCACTTAATGAACATAAGTTGATCTGAGCACAGAAGTCTTCCTCAGGAGGAGGAGGACGGGGGTGAGAAAGGGAGGATGGGAGAGGAGCTGTGGCGGCACAGCGAGGTGTGGCAACGGTGACACTGGAGTTGTTGGAAACTTCCACTGAACACGCACAGCAGCAGGGGCTTGAGTGGCTCTGATGAGTGGCCTCACCTATTTCTGAAGAGCTGCTGTCTTCCTTGCGAAAAAGCTGCTCTGAATTTCTCGACCCTGGTCACTGCTGAAATGCACTCTTGTCAAAGGCAGAGGTGTCCTTAGGACAGCGTGAGGCAATTGGCATCTTCTCGGGGCCAGCGAACGTATGGGTTTTGTTCCAAGTGCCTTGACCTGCTTTTGACGTGGTTTCAGCCAGTACATTGCCTCTGGAGTTTCTTCGCTGAGCGTTGGCTCGGGGTGAATTAAAACGTCTTGAGCTGTCAGAATATCATCCGGGAGTCTTAGAATCCATAAGAAACAGGAGCTGGTAACGTTTTGCTGCCGAGCAGCTCTGGCCCGTTGTCTCTATGGTTTGGCAGCCGTTTTGTGTCTGTGGGAGGCAGTGTTTGTCTGCCCAGACATCATGCACTGAGGCTGTATTTTTTTTTTTTCCCTTTAATATTAATGCTTCGCAGGGAGTTTTGCAAGAGCCGTGGCCTTTCGCATACTTGCAGGTTTTCAGTGTTACACTTGTTTAGTTTTTTTTGGCTCTGGTGCTGCCGCTTTTATGATTCACTAATCTTGTGTTTGATTGCATATCTCTTACTTGTTGAATAATCATGAGGACCTTTGTCCCAGATTTCCGTAGCCGATTCTGGGAGGGGGGAAGTGGGACTTATTTTTTTTTTTTCTTTTAAGAAGGCTTTTTGCTGAATCTGAAGGCTCTGCAGAAAGTCCTCGATTGTGGTTTTGTTTTTCAGGGGAGACTGAAAACATTCAGTTCCCTCTTATTGGAAGAGAGACTTCCTTTTCTCACACTGACAACAGAAGGTTGTTAATTAGCCGCTCTGCAGTATTTAACCAGCTCCCCTCTAACAAAATCCCCTTCTGTCCTTTACCTTGTGAAATGCTGTAGCTTGGAGGATAAGAAAAGCTTTGCTTTGCGTCAAGAAGCCATCTCTGGCATTCTTACTCCTTCCTAAATCCAATAAAAAAAAGGATGGAGGAATAATAAAAGTTAATATATGGTAGTAAAAGGAGTAAAGCCGGAGTAATTAAGGAAAAAGCTGATTACTGCCATGTTATGGAGCTACTCTGAGTATCTGGGTATAGAACTGAGCAGTGGAGTGGACTAGAAATCCAGTCCAATGAGAAGATGTTAGCTGATAGAGCAGTCAAAACATTTTAGTCCATACGGCAGTAGTTCTTAGGTGCCGAAACAGAAATAAACACTGATTTTTTTGTCTGCACGCACTCAACCTCTAAAACTGCCTTGCGTTGTCACCAGTTTGAAACCAGTTCAGTGCAGGTGACGTGCTCCAGAGCTGCGGGTTCTACGCCTCTCGTGCTCTTTACAGGATTGAGGGCCTGTGTGGCTTTCGCAGGGAAGGATGCAGTGCCCGGTGCCCGAGGCTGGGCGCGGGGCTGGCGCTCTGTCCTGTTGGGTGTGCAGGGAGGGAAAGTTCTGGGCAGATCTGAGGACCCAGAGGTTCCCATCCCCTGCACACCAGTGCCCTGCTGCGCTGTCAGATGCACGTCCCTGAGGATCAGTGGATCGTGCCAAATCTTCAGGAAGCAAGCGGAGGAGGCCGCGGCGGTGACATCAGGAGTGACACAAACGGGCACCGTGGTGCAGCTGTCGAGCTAGAGGTTTGGAGGTTCACTCTTTGCTGGAAAGCAGAGGGATGTATGGCTTGGCTTTACCAAAATAAAACCACAGGCTCGTGTTAGACGTTGCAGCTTCCACAGGCTTTGCTGAGAGCGGAGCCAGCAGCTGAAGTGTAGATCAGGTGCAGCGTTAGTCACCTCCATTATTTCCCAGCTTTCAAAACAGATGCATCCTCTCTCTCCCTGTAGATTAATATCTACTTGTTTTTCTGGCTGAAGTTCATGTCGATGAGTTCTGAGCCCCGGGAGCTGATAAAGCTATGGAAAGACCTTTGGGTGACTCGCACGGACAAAATCTTAGTATTAAGTCTTGTCAGAAGCAGGAAAAACATCTGGGTTTCGTTTACTAGGTAAATCTCAGTGGCTGACAGATGTGTGGCAGTACTGAACGCTGAGGTTTCCAAGGTGTGATTTAAGCAGCGTGTAATGCTGCACTCCTCAGAATGGTACAGAGTACAGCCGTTTCTGACCTTGCAACAGCAAATAGGATTAGTATTATTAAGTATTAATGGTTTGATTTATAATTCTCATTATAAAGAGCGATAGGCTTGAAGGTGATACTGTTAAAATGGGAACAGTGGACGATTCATGGCAGGGTAACGTTCCTTGCTCAGCTCGTGTTTCTCGGTGGCTGATGTCAGCATCCCGTTCCCTTTTTCTCCAGCTGTCTCAAAAATGGGATGTGGAGGAGAGAGTTAAGTTTCTACACTGGAATTATGAAATATTTGTCGCTTTCCTTCCTGTTCTGGGTCAGTTTTACCTTTGTAAAAATTGAAATCAACTACAAGGGGAGAAATTGAGCAGAATGTATAGTTTGTAGACACAGTTCTGTTTATACTTAGATAATGATCTTTAATGTAATTACATCTAGAACTTCTAAGTCTTTGGAATATACAAATGTATTTTCCGAGGAAAGGGTGTTTAACAATGCCCAGCCCTCTCAAGAGAATATTTCTATGGGTAAAAACAAGGCCAGGTTCCAAACTGAAGGTTGGAAGTACGCGGTAGTGAGGCTGTGAGATTCTTCTGAAGAACCTGCCTCTGCTTGTGGTAGGAGCGAGAGGAAAGGGTGTTGGTTGGCCTCCGAAATACTTGTTAACATGTTGATTTTAAAAAGAAAATATTAGCGCATGGGACTATCCCACTTCATTTCCAGTCACGCGTGGACAGGAAAAAAAAGTGGTTTGTTTTAATTTAAATAAAGAAATGGGAGATCACAATACATTGTAGCTGTAAAAATTCCTTTTCCTATCTGGCTTTTCATTGTATAGCGGGGCGTAACTGGGTAAGGCTTGCAAAGTCTTTGTCTTTCTTGTAGCTGGTCTTTGTTTAGGGTTCTGCTCACGGCAGCAGCAAGGTGCTGGTGCTCCTGCGGTGGATCCGTTCTCTGTCATCTAAGAAACAGGCTTTGTTTTTTCAAGTGAGGTCCTAAATTACATTGTTGGTGGCCTTGCAACTACTTCAGTAACTTTCCAAACGTATTTATTTGGCGGTGGTGTGTATTTGGCGGTGTATATTTGTTCGCTGTGACGCTGTACTGGAAGAACTTTTGATGGTTTGAAGAGCTTCCCTCTAATTTGACTTGGAATTTCCATCTTTTGATGCACTAAAAAGATGGACAGATGTTATGCTGCGATAGGACAGACACCTTCTTGTTGGCAGCTAGAATTTTGTTACGTCCTGTTTTGTCATCTCTCACAAGATGATACAACTGCAGCGAAAGCGAGGCGGGAGAGGGGATCTGCTTCGTGGCTGGATGAGAGCCATCGCAGGATTTACTGGTGGTAACTTGTGAAGTTCCAGCTCTCTTTTCAAGGCAACTGGGGTTCTGCAGGTGCAGCAGCTGCAGAGTCTGGACACGGGAATTTAGCCTTTACCCCTTGAGGTTTCAGAGAGCCTGGAGAACAGAGAGGAACGATAGTTTTGCTTTGTGGTACCACAGTAGCTTCAGCTGCACCCCAGGGCATCCTGTCTGCCCAAACTTGCCTTGCAGTTTTAGTTGATTTATGCTTTGAAGTTTTTCCCACAATTTGCAGCTTAAAGAATTCAAAGATTTAATCTCGGAATCTGAATTTCATTGGGATTGTGGTTTGTGTGAAAATTGTAGGGTAGTTTTGGTGTTGGATAGAGCAGTTACAGTAATGTCCAGATTCATGCTGGCAAGGTCTAAGGTGGACTACAGGAAATGTCAGTCTAGCAAGACTACTGCACTTGTACGTGTGCTGCTTAGTGTGGTTCTGGATAAAGCCGCAGTAATACTTCTTGTTTGGGTTGTGTTGTGATAAAGGGCTGGAAGCTAATAAAATGTGGGGGGGGGGGCCTTGTGTTTGGGGGAGGGAGGAGATCGGAGGGAGTAGTTTTGGGGGTTTTACTCTCTGTTGTCTAACCCTCCTTATAGTGAGGGTGTTAGAGACGTGGTTCCAGGTAGTTCCTTCTGATGGGAGAGATTAAGCAGAACTCTCCTGAAGAGATGTATGTGTGATGGCTGGAAACAGTTAGGACCGTTTCATACTCTTGGCCCCAAATCTGTTGCTCAAGAAGCAACCGCTTCATCCCCTCTCCCTTGTGGTGTCCCCTCATTCTCCCCCAGGCTGCCTGTATTTTCAGTCTGTCTCCATAGCCTCTTCGCTTTTCCTTCTCCCCTCTTCCCACTCGTGCTCACCAGTGCCTGGTATCAGCCAGGAATCCAGTGTGGAGGTGCGTATCTCACCGTGCAACGTGCCTCTGATACATAATTATTGCTCTTGAGTGCGAGTGAGGCTGCTGCTGCCATCACCCCAGCCTGGTGAATTGTTTAGGAAGTAGCCACAACCCAAAGTATCTGTAAGCTGTCTGAGAAAGAAGATTAAATCCCAACAGAAGGCTGTGTTCTTCTAAAGGTATGATAAAATGGAGACTGCTCTGAGTCGTGCCTTGAGCGCCGGCTATCAGTGTTTAGGAGCCCGAGGCTTCTCAGCATCAGCAGCTGGTGTTTGAAGCAGAGCTGAAATGTTCTTCTCCCGTTTGGAGCAGCGATCCCTCGCTGAGGTTAACCTTATCTCATTCACTGGGGCAAAGGCCGTTCCAGCCAGCAGGCCAACCCAGAGGATACCAAGATGTGAAAATAGCACATGATTTTAGAGCACTGGGTCACGGTATCCTGTGTCCAAAGAGCCCTGCCAGCAGCGGGGTTTAATCAGTAACTACTCCTGTGACAGCACCTCTCTGCAGTGCTGGTCTAACAGTGATGCTTCGGTGATTTCTCCTTGGACAGCATACAGTTGAGGGACGGGTCTGGTTGCAGAAGGGTTCTGGAAGACCGATGCCACCATGATTAGCAGGCAATATCGTAGACCTTGTTGATGAGTCATTAAAAAGTTGAAGACTTCAGCATTCATTTACTGGAGCAAAGGCCAGCAGACCTTGCAATCCCTTTGTTCTGGTGGTTGTGCAGCTGTGGGAGCTGTAAATAACTGGTATTGCACAACCAAGGTAGTTTGCCTTTGGAAAATTGATACTGACGTTCACTTTGGCGGCCGGTTCAAGTGATGTTCAGCACAACAGCTTTCATAGAGAGGACAGGAAAAACAAGCCGGGAACCATTGCCACATTTTAAGGGCCGATACGTCTCCACCTGCCAAGGCAGGAAGCTTTTGGCAGAACAGTGCAAAACATTTTAATACCATGAACTTTTCCAAGTAACGTTTGTACCTCAGGGGTCTGAAGAACATTTGTTACTGGGCACAAACATGGCAGTGTCTGGAAAGCCAAGCGTTGCGCAACCCTGTGCCAAAGCAGGGGGGGGGGTGAGGTAGATGAAAGGAGATGGCTGACTCGTGGATCAGCGGGTCAGCTGGGAAATAATGACTGATTCATCACGAGAGGCAATCAATCACCCAGTTAGGTGTTTGCCCAGTTAGAGTTCTGTTCTTGGAGATGTCTGGCTCCAGTAGCCGATACAAAGATGACTCTTTGTGAGTAGCCGAGTCTTGACTAATGCAGGATTTGTATTTGTAGTGGTTTGGGTTCTTTTTTTCCTGATAAGTGTCATCATTTGAAGGCTGGCGATAACTACGAACCTTCAGCCTATGTAAATTTGATAATGATTATTTGCCTCATATTTCCAAGTTGCCAGGTCATTTTTGCCGAAGCTTTGTGGCTGGATTAACCTCTGTGCTCATCGCAGGATTGCTCAAACCTTCTTTAGTCTGCAATGAAGTACAGCTTTTGTTAATTCAATATAAATTTAATTAGAAAGGTTAATTACGGTCTTGAATCCAAGTGTTATAGGAAGTTAAAGCCCTTACATAAGTGATCAGCACATTAGAAAGCCCCGGTTCTGAAAGGACCTTCTCTAATTGATGGTGTTGGTAGGATTTGTTGGAGCATCACGTTGAGTGCTTCTTCAGCTGCTGTGAGGCTG
This sequence comes from Ceryle rudis, assembly GCA_033439905.1. NCBI lineage: Eukaryota > Metazoa > Chordata > Aves > Coraciiformes > Cerylidae > Ceryle > Ceryle rudis. Next base: position 7,159 of record JAAGNO010000395.1, read on the forward strand.
GGAAGGTTTAGGGAGCACGAGCACGACTAATGTTGGGGGTTATGGAGCCTGGTGTAAGGAACGGCTTCTCAGGAAGAACCCTTCCTTTGATAAGTCTGATTGTGGTTTTAAGGAACGATGTGAATACAGATACACATTGGCAGAAGGTGTGTTTTGTTTGCTCTCATGACTTGGAAAAAATAAGGATGAGATGAATTCACAAGATGGTGGGAAGCTCAGGTTATACAGGGGCCGATGAGGGCACAGACTCTCTGAAGAGCATCATTCATCTCAGGAGAACTTCCAACACCGGATGCTCTTCTGTGAAATTAGGAGTGGCTCGGTTGAGTTTTGCCACAAGGATCTGGGAGTGGAAGGCCGCTGCCGGTGGTGTTTGTACAGCGTGTGGTTTTTAGTGACCCTCCAACCTTAACACGTACACCAGGCTGGGGCTGTCATGGGAACTGTTAACAGGCTGAAGGCTCTCAGATTCAGGGAGTCAAAGGCTTCATGTGAAGTGGTGGGGGCCGGCAGACGGAGCACGTTGCCGGTGCCGTGTGCGGGACCACGGCCGAGGCGGATGGTGGAGCAGGACACCCAGCAGATCTTACAGGGTGTTCCAGTACAATGTTTTTAAAACTGGGCAGGAAAACGCTCGATACTTAATTATTTGTAACTGGGGAACAAGGGGGCTTCAGTATTGGTATCGGGGGGAATCTTTTCCTTTCAACCTTTTAAAGACAGATTAAAAACTAAAAGTTTTCATCCCTAAAACATCAGAAGGAGCTTTGTGGGAGCTGGTTGAATAACTGAGGTCAGGAGAGTTTGGCCTCACATCAGAAGCGTTGGCTGCCTCCAAATTTCTCTGCCGTGGGGCTGCAGCACCTCTTGCCCTCTGCCAGGGGAGAGCTCTGGGAACTCCTCCAGTCACAGCACAGCAGTGAGGCAGGGGATGAGGCCACCCTGCTGGGTTTTATCCTTCCCATATTTACACACTTTTTCCCTCCTGGATAACCAAAATAAAATTAAGATTCTTTCAATAATAGCTGTTGGTATAGATACAAAAATAACTGAAACGTTATTTCAAAAGCAGCAGCCTGAGGTGGGTAGGAGATTGGATTGCAGTCTTCATTTAATAATTATCGTGTTTTCTTCCTCTTTTTTTTTTGTTTTCCTTGTGGAAATCTTTTCAATTTGCATTCCAAAGATTGTAATTGGCATCAGTTAGGTTTCCAGTGAGGAGCAAACAGTCTCCAATCTCTCTAAACTGTATTAAAATGTAACAAAGAGGCTTCCCACTCCCCATTCTTGTTTCTATAGTTCAATTTCTCCTGAGTTAGAAATGTGAATTTTCAATGGCAAACTTCACCATCTGCAGGGAAATCAAGTTTGGGAGCCATTCTTCCTTCCAAAACCAGCAGAACCAGAGCAGTTTAAGGGGCTGTAGAGCCTTTGGAAGAGATGGAGTCATGAGTGTTGGGATGAGAGTCATGGTGTTGGGTCATAGGCTGGACTTGATGATCTTGGAGGTCTATTCCAGCCTCAGAAATTCTGTGATTCTGAGCAGCACCAAGTGCATTATGAAATTCTTTGTTACCATCACCCATACCAGGCGTAGGGGACATAGCAGGTGTAGGGGACATACCACAACCACCGCCCGTGTCCAGAAAGCCACACGGGTCACCCTGAAGGTATAGTGTTGGGGCTTTGCCTGGATGGCTCCTGAAGTGGCTCAGGGTGGGTGGCCTTTGCCTCTGCCACCAGCATCCCTACCTGTTGTTTTCAGGGAGCTGCAGCCATGCCGTAGGTTAGTTACTAATGTCTGTGGAGGTTTTTTTTGTCCAAAGGGTCTGTTTTCATACCAAGACGTTTAGGAGGGAAGGGAAATCCTGTTTATTAAAACAGACTTTGATATTTTCTCTCCCCACAGTGGAATCTCGTATGTGACAACGACTGGAAAGGCCCCCTGAGCACCTCCCTGTTCTTTGTGGGTGTCCTGCTTGGATCTTTCATATCAGGACAGCTCTCAGACAAGTAAAGTATATACACCAGAGCTGCTGGCTCTTTGTTTGATGCTGTTTCATGAGCAATTCTTGTGTGTGAAGTTCACTCTAAGTGTCTTTCTGCAACTACTAATGTGTCTTTGTCCTGTGCCTGTCTGACCTGAGTGTACACAGAACACACAGACTAAACGTCCTGGGCTAGAGCAGAACGTTACAAAGATCTGTTCATCTGTTTATCTGTTCATCTGTTCATCTTTATCTGTTTCTTTTTTTTTTTCAGCAAAATCACTTCTGGAGAAAGCTGGGTTTATGCCAGAAACAGGTGTAGGGAGATAAGTTTCATCTGGAAAAATCAGGTCAATGACGTTCTCTTTTAATTACTTTGGACTGTGTTCAGAGAGAACCCCGAGGTTTGTTTTCCTGGTTTTTTTGAGGTCAAATTCTTGTTTTGTAAGCACCCATAGCTTCTCTTCATCATCAAATGCAACATCTATGTCCCATCACCTGCATTGGTGGAAGCTGCAAAGCATGAACGCTGTCCAGCTGCACTCCAGAGAAGCAAGGCTTTCTTCTTTATCAGTGCAAACATTAAAAAAAAAAAAAAAAGAAGAAAAAACCAAACCAAACAAAAAGTCACCATTAACTTTTGTGTTGACAGCTGGGTATTTTTTTTCAAGCTGTTTTGCTGATTCTTTCCCCGGGATTCGCTGTGCAATTCGTTGTCTGCTGTCTCCCTGATTCCCAGAGACTAATATGCAGTCCTCTCATTTTCTAATTTACTTGCAGAGTTTATCTTTCTTTGAAACGTAATCCCGATGCCACAGATCCTGTGGTGTCGTTCAGGGCTTTTACGTGGTTTCCTGTTCATCAGGTTGGATCAGTCTTAAACTTGGAGGCAGTGATCCTGGAAAATCAACCAGCTCTCCTCAGCTTCTCTCCAGAGCCACATGTGATGAGATTTTTTCCAAGCAGATCGCTGATCAGGCCGGTGTTTGCTCTCCCTGTGGTCCTGCCTTCTGTCTCGTTCCTCCCCTCACAATCCTGCTCTTCGCCATCGCTCACCCAGCAGCCATGGCTGCCAGCAACCTTTACACCCCCAAACAGCTCTCCTTTATTGGCAAGCCTGAGGAGCAGCACTGTCTCCCTTTGCTGGCTTTTCAGTCTTCTGCGTTAGAAAGTTGTCATTGATGCTGGACAGTAAGTTCTCCGTGGGCCAGCAATGGGCCCTTGTGGCCAAGAAAACCAACATTCTCCTGGGGTGCATAAGGAAGAGTGTGGCCAGCAGGGCAAGGAAGGTTCTCCTGCCCCCCTGCTCTGCCCTGGTGAGGCCACAGCTGGAGTGTTGGGTCCAGTTCTGGGCTCCCCAGTTCAAGAGGGAGAGGGAAATACTGGAGAGAGTCCAGCGGAGGCTACAAGGATGCTGAAGGGACTGGAACATCTCTCTGCTGAGGAAAGGCTGAGAAGCTTTCCTGATAAGATTGATAAGAGTGTTTAGCCTGGAGGAGAGAAGACTGAGGGGGAATCTTTGTAATGTTTTACAGATATCTGCAGGGTGGGGGTCAAGAAGAAGGGGCCAGGCTCTTGTCAGTGGTGCCCTGGGATAGGATGAGGGGCAATGGCCACAAACTGGAACACAAGAAGTTCACCTCAACGTGATGAAAATCTTCTTTTCTGTGACGGTGTCAGAGCCTGGCCCAGGCTGCCCAGAGAGGTGGTGGAGTCTCCTCTCTGGAGAGATTTCAACCCCACCTGGCTCTGTTCCTGTGTGGGCTGCCCTGGGTGACCCTGCTCTGGCAGGGGGGTTGGACTCGCTGATC
>JAAGNO010000396.1:17377-74845 GCA_033439905.1 Ceryle rudis
CTCTCGTGAGACCTCACCTGGAGTACTGCGTCCAGTTCTGGAGCCCCTATTACAAGAAGGACATGGATGTGCTGGAATGTTTCCAGAGAAGGGCCACGAGGATGATCAGCGGGCTGGAGCACCTCTCCTATGAGAACAGACTGAGAGAGTTGGGGTTGTTCAGTCTGGAAAAGAGAATACTCTGGGGAGACCTTACTGTGGCCTTCCAGTATCTTAGGGGGCTTACAGGAAAGCTGGGGAGGGATGTTTTAGGCTGTCGGGCAGTGATAGGACTAGAGGGAATGGATTAAAACTAGAGAGAGGTCGATTCAGGTTAGACATTATGAAGAATTTCTTCACTGTGAGGGTGGTGAGACACTGGAACAGGTTGCCTAGACAGGTGGTGGAAGCCAGTTTTAAGACCAGGCTGGATGGGGCTCTGAGCAACCTGCTCTAGTGGGCGGTGTCCCTGCCATTGGCAGGGGGGTTGGAACGAGATGATCTTTAAGGTCCCTTCCAACCCTGACAATTCTGTGATTCTATAATTCTATGACATGGCCAATAGCCCAGTGACTGCCAGACAGCTTTCACATTCTGGGAGTGGAAAGTACAGACAACTGGTGTGCAGTTTGGGTTGCTCTCTATATGTCCTGTGTCCTGATCAATTCTAAGCACTTCTTCTGCTTCTATTTAATTATTTTTCTAGAGTCATTAATGCCTGGTACTTTCTTATCTCTCTAATAACCTGTTTGTTCGGGTGTATGTCTTCAGGGGATTGTTCGGGGTCATTTTAATAAAAGTCTGACTCACTGGTCACTATTACAAAACTTGCAATTTTTCTTTCGATGATGACATACTCTAGAGTATACTGTTCATCTTGGTTCATATATTTTTCAACAAAATTTACCAAATAATTTCAGTATGGCCTCAGTAAGTTTTTCACTGTAGTGAGGAAGCAGGATTGAGAGGTTTTATAAGCTGTCTGCCTTGACCCTAGCTGCAAACAAATAATCCTAGCAACTGTTTTGATACAGATGAAAAAAAGTACAATGCACTTCATGTGAATGCAGTTGTTTGAACATAGACGTGCCTGTGGCTGATCTAATTTACTCTCCGTGCCCTGGTATGCCAGATTTCTCTTGATAAAACTACTACAGTAAAATAGCACTTCCTTCTCAACCAGTGTAGTCATTCGGGAACAGAAACGGGGTAAACCTTGGAAAATTTTCCGGGCTGCGTGGGGGAGTTCAGAAAGGGCTCGCCTGCGGTGCTGCAGCCCTGGGTGTCGCTGTTGGCTCAGGCAACAGCTGGGGCTGCCTCAGCTCCTCCTGCCTCCCGTCCGCTGCAGCTGTCGGCCTCGGGATAAACGGCCTGCTACGGAGGTCTGGAAAAGAACCGGCAGCCCTGGCTTCCCAGAGCCCTCCAGGTATGTCGGAAAAGCCACCAACTGCATTTGAACACTCTTCATTTTCTACATTTCTCTGAAAATGTCAAACGTTCCCCCCCCCAGCCAGTGCAAATCATTGCAGGCATCCTTTAAAGTCGGAGGTTATACCAGAGAGTATTCCACATAAAAACCACTGACAGATAGCCAAAGCAGGAATGAATCCATACAATAAAGATCATGTTGTGCAGGTCTACCCTGTTAACCTATGGATCTGTACATGGTGTAAGAGATGGGAATTTTAAAAGCCTACTTAAGAAATTATATTTTAATGAATGTCACAAAACGTTTTTGGTCAAGTGCCAATTAAGAACCCTCTCCAGTTAGGACCTTATTGTATATTTACAAGACACTCCCATCACTTCAGATACTTAAAACTTACTTCTGCTAACCTGTGTATGCAGGAAAGACAAGCAGATACAGAGATTACCAACATGGCCTTACCCAAGCCTCTTCCATCTTGTTTGAAAGGCTTCTTTCTACTTCAAGCTTAGGCCACTGGTGGGAGGTGGCTACATAAACCTTGCGTTTACTTCAGTCTCTGGAAAGGTCTGACTTTTATATAAAGGTTTTAATAAAACCTTTAGATGAAATTTCATTGTCTAGCTCTGTGTTTATTTTGTAAACTCACAAGAGATCAAACCTGTGTCAGGAGCAGCTGGGAAAACTTCTTTCTACCAGAGAGGCATCTTAGAAACATAGAAGTAGCTCAGCCCTCATCTGCTCCTTGCATATGCTGTTGCAAAGGGTCTACAGAAGGCAGTAAAAGGATTTTTGGAGAACATGCTACTGAACCATTCCTGATTGTGAAGTGGTTTGCAGGCATATGAATAACTCTAGTGTCAAATTTTAGAAAGACTCAAAATAACTTTCATTTTTACTCACTGTGAAACCACTGAAACTCTCAGAATAAATTCAGTTTGTATAGTCTGCCTTATACAATGAAAAAGTGACTTCAAGTAGATCATAGGACCCTGATCACCACCTCCACAGAGTCACCTATTCTTAAATGACAAAGCCTGGGGAATTGTCAAGAAACGGCTTGCGCAGACTTTATGCTCCTCTGCTCAGCAGGAACTAAAAAAGCATCCTGTACAAAAGTGGAAAATGACTATGCTTGATGAATTAAGACCGTAAATTGAGCCTCAACATCATAACTATTGATCAGATTCCCTTCAGGCTCACTGGGAACATTACTGCTCTATTAGAATTTTATGGCTCCTTAGTTAAGAATAGTCTCATCAGTTGTACTCACCTTCCTCAGTGAAAGACATTAACTTGTTGGAGAGTGTCCAGAATAGGGTGTGAAGTGTGGCACTGGCTCTAAAGCAAGCTATTAAGACGGAAGCTGGTGAATTTATTTGCAGTAGCAGCACAGGGAATATTCAGAGGACAGTGACTCAGTGCCACATGGTATCAGCTCACATATTTAATTGTAAAAACCTACCCATACTATTGCAATATATATTATAACCTGGTCAAGCAGGCAGTGTTGTTCAACACCAACAGCTAGCCAAACTCTCAGAGGCCAAAGATTGCATGGGCTCCTACTCAAAGTCAAGACTCTCAGTACCAGAACCCAGATTCTACAAACATACCCCTGTGGAGGGTAAGAGGAGCCAACAATTACACACCCACATATTATTTCATATTTTAGTGATTGTTATTTCACCTATAGTGAAATAAGGCTCCCCCCCATCTAACACCTATATACTAGTCTCAGCCAAGCATTGTCCAATGATGATTGCTAATCTCTCCTCAGAGAAACTGTTCAGCATGCTGGTAGATTTGTCACCTTGTTACTTTACTGTTGGTATCAATCATTGCTCCCACCCCAATAGCTGTACTACCTGTGTAGAGAACATGCAGTACAAATAGCACAGATAAGACTACAGAGAGTTAAATCTCTTGAGTGAGACACTCCTACATTTGTTTCTCAGAATCACTCTGCCTTTCATTTTCTTGTATCACATCATTAACTCAGCTCATTTGCTGACTTCTGGGTCTTTTTCAGCATGACAGTTCTTCTACTTCTTACTGCCAGAGACCATCTGCATTTCAGATTATTGGATCCCACCTTCTCAATTTCATGTGGTGCTGATTATTTTACAATGGCTTTAACATGTTCTCTTCTTGCTGGACCTGTGAATAGCAGCAGTCCGGTTAAATCACAAAGCAAGGCCCATACCTGGCAAAATACTTACAGATGAAGAGCAATACACAACTGAGTGTCAGGAGGAGGTGAAGATGCTGCAAATGGAGCAGAAGAAGCACATCTGAGTCTCTGGGAAAGCAGCAACGTTAGGAAGGGTACTCATGGTGGTCTAAGCATCTTGCCATCGAAAGGTAACGGGTTCCATGAGAAGTAGAATCTTGAAGCAAGCAAAACCAAAGAACATGACACATCTCTAGGGTCTGAGCCTATAAGCACAACCAAACATAATGCCCTAGTACAAATAGGACGAGCACTAGCAAATATTTGCAAAGTTTCTTTGCCCTATACAGTACTTCAAATAGCAAACATGAAGTTCTGTAAAAGAAGGCTTCCAAAATCAGAAGTTTGGTGTAAAACAAAACCCCAAATTTAGAGAATTATTATAAATGTCTGGTATTTGACTTTGTGAGACCACATGTTTACACTTTATCCATGATCATAAGAAGGTGGAAATTCACGCAGTCCATGAAAAAGCCAAGGCTTTAAGAAATAATCCAAGTATTTCAGAACTTCTGCTTAACTGTGAAGCACATCTAAATAAGTCAGGCCTTGAATAAGGAAGAGCTTTAGGAAGATGGTGAAGAAAAGATAGGCTGGCCTTTCCAGTTTCCCAGCCATCTCTGGGCAGAGCTCTTACATCCCATATATCCTCTTCCACTTTTGCAAGACTTTTTAGTTGTTGCTGATAAATAGCCTTAGCAAAACTACAGCCTTGACTGCAATGAAGTAAGCTGAAGGAGAAGTGACAATATGAAGACTTCCCATAGAGACAAATTGGTATCAGTAGACCTTACAAGGCCACTTCTGGTGTTTACAGCACTAGGCTGCTTGTCAGTCTTTAAGTAGGCATCCTTTGGGATGCCAAACAGCTCCTTCTGCTTTTTGGTACATAAAGATTTTGAACTTTTAGTTACCTGTTTTCTGTTTTGTCCCTCACAAAGATGAGTTGAGCACCTTGGTCTTCAGTCTCACTGTGCTGATCCTGGCAGCCATCAAAGATTCCATATACCTGGAACAGAACTGCAGGTGCTGCTCCACCAGTATTTCCTTCAACTACTGCTGCAAAAGCAAAGTTTGGAAGCCAAAATTTACCCAGGAGGCCACTGTGAGCACTGACTTGAACTACAGACAACACTGGATGCCAAGCAGGTAGAGGAAATTTTAAAGTCAGCCTTGTTAGTCAACCTTGCATCACATCTAGGTATTATTGTTGGGCCAGTCCAAATCCTGCAGCATTCCTTCTTGTTGTTTGTACAGATTGACAGGAGGTTTATCTTCTAGCCTTAACTTTGCTTTCTGTATTGTGTGTGCCAAAAATAAATCTACGTTTCCTTTCACAATATGCAAAAGTCAGTATATAGGTACGACATGAGTTATTTCATAGCGCAAAGACTATCTATTCATAGCAGACTCTGTTTGTTTCAGACATGTGGTTTTCCTTCCCTTTAGATAACCTATTGTTTGTCTTCTCCATTTGTATTAAAAATAAAATCTTTGAAAACTTCAAGTAAGAGAGAAAAATATACTTCTTCTGAAACTAACAATTCTCCAAACAGGAAGGTTAGCTTTTTCCTGTTTAGACATTATGTTCAAAGAAAGGAAGTTGGGATTTTCAATGATAATAATAATTACATGGTATGTAAACATCAGTAAGTATCAAAGAAGGCTTGACTCTTTATTTAGTGTGTCCCAAATACTACACTGCTGTTTAGAGTATCTTTATCTTTACCAGTTCACCAGCCTCTTGCAGCAATGGATTTATGGGCTGTCATTATGCTGGGTTGATCACCTGTATGCAAGCTTCCACCGTGCAAGAACAGCATTATCAGGCTGTGTAACCTTTTCATGTAACCACCCAAAGCTATGCACTTCAAGCCATGGAATCTGTTGATGCTGTTCCTAAAAACTGAATTAGCAATGTAATTTCAGCACTGTGATTAGACTCACTATCAAAACACAGATATTTGGTACATGTGGTACCTTGTAGTAGTGAAACTAGAAGTGCTTCATAAAGATAAGAGCATTTTATTATCTTCTCTTTGAAGATGGAATTATTGAGGCAGAGAGAATGAAGTTACACACCTTTTGTCACGGGCAGCTTTGGGAAGAGAGATCAGGTTTGGCAAAGGATAAGCCATTAGGTCTGTTTGCTCTATTTTGTAGGAGTTTTACAACATTTGTTTCTACTACTTTGGAAACTAAAGTCTTCTATTGATCTGCAGAACTAATTAATAGTGTAAGGTCTCCACTTAATGTGCCACCAGTTTGCCTCTGTGGGGCAGGACTAATTTTACAGGGAGGAGTAGTTGAACATTCACTAAGAGTTGCCAATATGAGTGCCAGTAATTCGGGGATTATTTAAGCCTATTCAGGATAGGAGCAAAAACTCTCTGGGCATTTCACTGGGAGTGGCTAACACTTTCCAGGTAGCCACATGGGATGGTATTTCTGATAAGGGCTTGCAAATTAAGAACAATAGGAAAAAGAGTGGAGGATGTATGGCCTAGTCCAGGAGAAGATGCACCTGTGGGAATGCCAGCAACAGAGCAGCGAGAACAGGGAGAAAGGCAAAGTATCTTTAAACACATGAATTCTCTTTTGAGAACTTCAAGAGACTAAAGTTGCATAAATGATTAGTCAAATCTTTGAAATGAACCATTTGGATATGTTGCTTCAAAACAATGAAGCCTAAGAATTCAATGTGAATAAGGAAAAAAAAAAAAAAGTGAGACAACTAATGGTAGGAAGTGAGAGAAATGAACAAACTTATCCCAACTATAACTTTCTTTTTGCAAAGATCTAATGTTCTGGAATTTATCCCCACAACTGCTTATCAGAAAGGAAAATCGCAGGTCCATGCACCCAGCCCTCTCTTTGGGATGGTGAGAAATGGCAAGGTGAATCACTTTTTTTGTTTTGAGTGTTGGCACCTGCAGCCCTCCTGACATAAACATTCAGCACTCCTGAAAAGCTTGAATTTCTCACTCTTTTCCTTCAAGCTGCTAAGTGAATGTGTTCCAACTGTTAGAAGCGTCTTGGAATTCTCAGTGTCGGCTTCTTTAATTTCAAACTTTAACTGATTTGTAACTCCTTTTTGTAACCTCGCAAGTTCCCCATTTTCAAACATACACGGATATTTTGGTTGCACCCACCCAGGAAAGGAGTGTTCTGTGCTGCTGACACATACACTGCATGGCAGGAACGTGTGTGATTAAGTACAAGTTAGGAAAGATCTACAAACCATTTATCTAGTTATGTCTATCATACTCACTAGCCAGATTTCTGAGAAAACTCATGGTCTAATCACAGACCTCCTCATGTCTCTGAAGTCTGGACTGCACTTTTCCTGCCAGAGGCACAACTTTTTCAGATGCCAGCTCAGCCTTCAGCTGTAGCAGCCAGTGCTGCCCCTGACAGACTTCATCGCACAAGACAAAATAGAAACTCCTGTGGAACAAAGAGAAATCCAGAACACAGCACCTTTACAAAAATCCCTTGATACTCTTCAAAGACAGGTCCAGCACGAGGAAGATGCAGGCTGTTGGTTAATACAAAGCTAGTGTTATTTCACTCAATTCTGTCTTTAAAATTCTTTATCAGGAGTAATTTGGAATGTGACTTGATGGAGAACAGACCCAAGCTGGAAACAACAGAGCTTGGCTAGTTTAAATAATGAAGGAATTTATTTGGTTTTATTCCTAAAACTTGAGACAGGCTTTAGAAATGCCCATTCCATTTTCTGCAGTGTTTTCCAATTTTGTGCAATTCTGCTAACCTAGGTTCCGGATGAAGAGGGACAATCCCTTCATGAAAGAACAGACAGGTTGCAAAAAATCTGTGATCTGATTTTGAAGAGCTGAAGAACCCAGAGAAGCAAATGAACTACCACCACCACCAGCTGCAAGAAAATGCTATCTGAAGCTAGCAGAAGTTTACAGCATGAAGAAAGAGGAGCTGTGTTACTACAGAAGGCACTGTCCCAGCCAACTCACTATCTATTCATACTGTAGATGCAAGCACTAAATGAAAGGTAAAGAATTGTATGGGAGGCCAATATCCTGAAATAAAGGAGGCAAATTCAGCTTTTAAAGAGTCTTGTGCAAATTATCCTCTTCATGCCTCGCTGCTTCATCTTTTTTATGAGCAGAGTAGCACAAACCCTCTATCCTAAGGGTGCTGTAATTGTAAATTCTTAATTAAAATTGAGAGACATTTAGACACTGTGCTGATGGAGCAATGTAAATGCAGAAGACAGATAAGGGCTTAACTTCTTTTAACTTAGTCCCCTCTTAAGAGAGGAATCCATAGGCTTGTCCATGGAAGTACACTGGCACTTGTCTTCACACCCAGAGGAACTTCCACTGAGGACAGACGTTATTTCAGGTTTTTTGCAGTAACTGGAAAATCTTTCCTATTTAGCATGACTTCTGAAAAGAAAATAATGAAGTTCACTAGAAAGTGGGAACCCACTCCCCATGGGTGTTCTTCCTTTTGAGTATTTGCTCATACTTCTGTGGTCGTTTTTGGTAACAGTGTCCTTTTCATCAGTGTTCTTCTCTGAAGAGACTCATTCATAATATACTCATTTGGGTATACACACATTCGCCCCCTTGACACTTCAGAAATCCACAGTTCCATTCATACCCCAGCACACACATCAGAAGGCTGTTGAAAAAGCCCCAGGAAGTTTGCTCAGACGTGCTATTTTAGGAGTCTTGGACTAGGTCTTGGAATTTTACAATATTTAGAGGATTTGGCACTGTGACTATTTCCACACCAGAACACGTATGCCGTCAGAACGTATGCTGTACACCTTGTGAGAGAAGAATAAGCTACCTGCGAGCTAAAAGATAAAGAGGAAGGCCTGTAAAATGCTTGAGAGTAGCTGGAGTAAATAATTTGGAGAAGACTGACCCAGCTGGCCAGTAGCCTGACCCTGAAGAGAGACACAGGCCAAGGTGCAGCTGGCCAGCTGCAGTGGACCTGCTTGGACCCATCCACTACCTGCACTGGGCTCTGAGAGGAGGAAGGGCCAGCACAGACAGAAAGCGTTAGTCTGTCTGAGGATGGGTTATAACATAACTTGGTGTTAGCTGAAGGGACAGAACTAAGCTATCTCACTGGTGTTACAGGGCTATAAGGCACAAAGCTACAAAGCCTGAAACTTCCCTCTCCACAACTCCACTACACTGGCATATGTGCTATGGTCCTAAAATCGCCAGAAGATAAAAGGGCTGCCCAGTCATATGAAGCCTAAGGAAGAAGAACAAATAAGATGTTGCAGTTTTCTACACAGCTCAAACATGCTGGCAGGGGCCACTCTACCAGCTTTATCCTTCTCATTCAACAGGCAACCTGGGACACCTGCTTGGATACCACCAACTGACTTTAGGGAGCAGATCTGGGAAACTGTTCGTAGTAAACTATAGTAGTTTGTAGTGAACTATAATTTCTGACACTCAGTTACTCTCCACTGGCTCCTTGCAGTGTCCAAACTTTAGGAAGGATCCCATGACTCACCTCAGGTTTGCACGTACCTGAGGTACAAAGGTATTTGCAAGACCTAAGCAAAGAGGCCTGGCACTATAATTTAGGGACCTCTCAGGATTATCTGCAGAAAAATATTACAAAGTAGGTAGCTGCAAGTAACCACTATGGCTGGGCTGTTCTATTTTCTCAATTTTCAGAGAAAGGTGGTATTTCTCATATGTCTGTTCTCCCCCAGAAGCGCAAGCTGTTTAGCAAGAAACAGGCCCATACTTCACATACATTAGCCACAGCAATGGGTGATGAAATCCACCAGACAGACCTACACCTTGCAGAAGCACAATAGCAGCTCTTCTTAGCAAAGCCTCACCCTTCCTTCTGCCATGCTGTAGACTCTGCTGCTTCTCAGGTGACCTTAATACAGAGGTTTTAACGTAATAACTTACTGCCCTCGGCTTTACCCCTTTGAAGGAAGAAGCTTAGCAGGAGACACTCTGGAGGGATACAGCCTGTACTTCACATACAGAAGCAGCAGCTTTTCTTTCAGTGACCCTTTGGTAGCCCTTACACTCAGGTTGGAGATCTCCCCATATCCTGTTGACTGTATTTCATTGGCATGACAAAGTAGCACATCCTGCCTGAACCTATGAACCTTTGGCCAGACTCTCATCCTTAAAGCTCCAAGATACATGCATTAATAATGCCTGATGAGCTATCACAATACACTTGATGCCTTAGTCACCGAAATGCGACTTTGCAAAATATCTTTCTGTTCTCCTGTGATGTGTATCTAAAGCCAAAATCTTCACTAAAAGCTGCCATGCGACTAAAACACCATCCACAGCAAAAACAGCAGAGATTTTAGACAGAAGCTTTTGGATTTATTCTGACTTCCTGCAAAGACTAGGGATGTATCAAGTCTCAGTTTTCAAAATAGCATCTGGGATCAATGCGAACCTTTGTCACAAGCAGCTCAAGGTGTGAGACTCAGGTTTGCCTCCCACAGAGATCCAGCAGCTGCATAGATTTTTGACAGACTGGTAACTGTTTATGCAGCAGTAAATATTTTCATACTCCATCTATTTATACTTTCATGTTGCTTCAGAATTATTTATATTTTTTAAAAATCAAAGATACCAAGAAAGCTATGTAATTCTGTGTGTTGCTTCACAGTTTGATAGAGAAAACAAGACCTAGTAGGGTAAGAGTCTGAGGAGTGAGAAGTGATTGCTTTAGCAGGAAGGTTAATTAAAAAAAATTCCTCAAGATCTAATCCCTCCTGCCTAGCTCCCACTTGCCTTTTGTAACTACTCTGCATGTTTCGATCTACCCACTGAGAAGTCATTGAAGGGGATAAGGGTTACAGTCTGCCTGCCCTCCATCCACTGACTTTGAGGAGGATGGGAAAAACATCTTTGAACAATTTTTTCTTCAGTACTAATACACTTACTAGAAATAAACCTGATTGCTAAGATGGTGACTGATTAATGGGTGTTTTGGCTTTGATGAGTCATCTGAGATGAAAGCCTGAGAAATATCTAGATGGTTGTAAACTGGATGAACTGGGGAGAAGTCTTGCACAATTATATTGTGGCAAAAGGAGAACAAGGGAGCATAAGGCGGAAGAAAATAAAAGGGCTTGAAAATCAGAGAATTCTAGAGGAAAAAAAATGTGGAGAAAAACAAATGGGCTTTTTTACATTTTAAGCAATCTAAGATCTGACCCAGTTTCATTAATAGAAAGATACTCAGGGAGTTCCGTAATTCTTTTAGTTAAAAAAAAAACCCCAACAACAACCAACCAAACAAACAAAACCCCAACCAAACAAAACCACAACAACAAAACAAACAAAGAAAAACAAACAAACAAAACCAACCAACCAAAAAACAACCAACCAAAAAAACCTCTGAACAACAAAACCCACAATGTTTTTACTACATCTTGAGTAGATTAATCCCACAGCAAGAAGTATAATCTTTGTATTCCAAAATCTTAGCCCTTCTTGAGAAATTTTTTAGATAGGGAGAATCAGATGATCTCAGCCCTGGACCAGCTTCTGACATACAGCATCCAAAGTGATCAAGATTATTCTCCGGCAGATGTGGCCTTAAGCATTTTTGAAATATGCAGTTGTCTATGAATTCCACATCTAAAAAGGAGTTGTTACAGAAAGGGTCCACCATGATGACTCACTGCTCTCAAATCTCCCTTGCAAAAGAAATGTCTCTATCCTTTCCCAAAATATGAGTCAGAATTTTCTGATGTGCCCTCAAATTCTCAGAAAATGGTGTTTATAGCATCACAATATCTAATGATTCAGGAATTGCAAGACCTCTTCAAGAAACAGAAAGGGCTGCTACACCCAGGTTACAAGACATCCCCATGGATGAATATGGGGATGAGAAAACAAAGATGCAAGGATTGCTCTTGTGAAGGCACAATCTCTGTTTTCCCTGTGACAACACACGTTTCCACAGTCATAGGGGGAATCCATATAGTAACAGAAGCTTAACTGTATGTATTTTAAATAATTCCCAGTTTTGATTCCTCCAGAAACTTCTTCAAAAGGTGCCTTAGCAAACAGGTTCTTCTGTTTCCTCGGTAAATCATGGTATCAAGCACACAAGCAAATCAGCTACCCAGGAACTGCTCTCAGCAGGAGTCATGAGCAACATCTGCCCTGGTACATTACCTTCTCCATTAGCCTTCTGAAATTAGATTTGACTTTGTGAAAAGGAGTGTGCAGGTACCCTTGTCAGCTTCAGAGGCATGAGACAGGAATGGCACTATAATGACCCACTTAAAAGTAATGAAACAGCCATTTATCCTAATTGGAGGAACACTAATTATATCAGAAAGTGGCACTCTTAGATGGCAGAGTGCAAATGCTATCTAATCAAACTTAATGAATAGGTAAAGTATCCCGACAGAGCATCTGTGCATCACTCATGCATTCCTGCAAACAGTAAAATGAGCCTGTAGGGAACTGATCTGAAAATGGAGGTTTTAAAATGGAAGGTTAATTATGGTAGTTGAAGACATGTGCTTTACCTAAAAAGTTCACATCATGAGCCTCAAGGGAAGTTTTCCTTTTGAAAGAAATCAAGGTATTTGAAGGGTGGCTGGAATATGGGAGAACACCCAGTGTGGAGAGCCTGTGGTGGTTACTGGACTCATGTGAAGGACTTCCAGTCCCCTCATTCATGGGATAGAAGGAGGAGGTTCAAGGCAGCCTTTGAGTAAAGCTCACCACTGCCACTAAGCCACGGGGGTAAATCTTATGCTGAAATGTCTTTGTTTTATCTCTAATTGGCTCCCAGGGAGTAGAAGAGAGAGGCCTTTCACACTGCCGCTGGGAGGAAAAGGTCAATTCCAGTATCTTCCCAGCCAGTCATGAGTGCAGCAGAAGTGAAGTGTATGGCTCTGGGCTGGCACAAAGCACCTTATATCCTTCAGCCTCAGAGACTATTCCCCGGATCTGAATGAGATCCCATTTGCTCTGCATTAGCCAGGAGAAGGGTGGTAGAGATGCAAGGGCTGGGAAGGGGCTTGAAACAAGTCCCTTCTCAGCAAACAGGTCCCCAAGAGCACATTGGGGCACAACACTCCTGGAAGAGAAGATAACTATTACAGAGGGAGTGTAGGGGTCTGGCCTTCAGCAGTCACATGGATATACTAACACATATATATGGGAGTGAGCTGGGCTTTCTAGGAGCTGTTCACTGATGGGATCCCAATAGCTATGAAAAAAGGAATAAAAACTTTACCAGCTCTTAAAAAAGCCTACAACTGTCTAATGAGGAATAGCAGTGATTTGACAAAATTGAGACCTTTGGCAATGAAAAAGCCATCAAAATCTGCTCCTGTGAGCACAGGACAATGTTAAAGTCAGATGACATTTACTCTCAAGCCACATTAGTCGAGCCTTAAAATATTAGCGGAATAGGAAGCCATGCAAACAGCACTAGTTTTATATACTGAAGATGCCAAGTAAACAAACCAATCTTGACCAAACAAGTACGGCACTGACAACTCAGCTTAAAAAAAAAAAAAAAAAAGTAGTAAAACTCCAAGCAAAATGTGTTCCCAGCCAAAAAAACAAAACAAACCTTAACAACTCAGGATAAAAAGACGTTCACAGCCTCTGAATGCTTACTGAGATTAGACATGAAAGCCTCTTCAATTTATCTTGACTTGTACTTTCCTCTTAATGTCAAAGGGTACTCTGCTGCATAAGGAGATGTTTATACCCTCTCATGGGAAGCCAGAGGCTTCAGATAAGGGAGTGTCTTTGGAAGAAGAGAGCTTTAAAAGCTTGGGAAGATAGTCTTTATTATCAGCCAACCCTCTATTAGGTTGGTGAGATTCTTGTTTGATTTGGCTGCAGTCTCTAGTTTCAAGTTCCTGCCTTAGCTTCTAAAATAGAACAAGATCTCCCTGCAGCTGAAAAAGGGCAAAGGGTGGAACGTGTAAATAGCAATTAAAGCAAAAATATTGTTTTAAAACAACCCTCCCCTAAAAGATACTCTGCTCTTCCCTAGTGGCCGAGGTTGGCAGGCTGACAAAGCCAAACATGCCATACAAACCAAGTTAAATGGAACCTGCCCAGCTATTTCAAACTATAGACGACAACACAGTTCTGACATCATACTTCCTTGCTCTCATGATTAGAGGCAATTCAGCCAAAAGACAGTTTTCTGGACTGGGGTTCATGAGTGCTGAGGGCTGTCCTGGCTCCACACCAACCAGCTAGGTAATTACCTTGTGACACCTCTGTTGCTTTACCTTTCTGAAGTATTTTTGAAATACATAAATAAGAAGTTCTGCATTAGGTATTACTATATAGTATTACCCACTGGTCTTACTCCATATAGGTTGGTAAGACTAGATAGAAAAATAAAACAGCTAAGCTAACCAAACTTGATTTAGGAAATAAGAAACCCTTGTATCCTTCTTTGCCATCACGGAGCATCCCTGTCTGGCTCATGCTTCGCAGGAGCTGAGTGTGCTCAGCTCCCATTTACTGTTCCTGTTTTGTGACCTTACCTCATCTGTTTCTCAGTTTTTCACTATACTGGTATAAATCAGGACTTTCTTGTCACTCAGAATTTCAATCAATATATAAAATGTCAGATCAGAAAACTGGTACTCTCTCAATGCACACTAATGTAATTTCATAATGTAATTTCATTTTTTAGAGAAAGAATCAGGGAAGCTATTACTGGAACAGGAAGAACTGGGTAATCAATCAAGGACACTTTAAAGGCAAAATTCTTTTAGTTTTGAGAATGGTACTTGGCTTTGGATTATACATGAGTGGTTTCTGTGATTTCCATTCCACTTGCACATGCTACAAAGCAAAACTATTTCCAAAAGCTAAGCATATATACAGCTGACGCAGGACAAAGTGGATTCATGGGATTGTTAAGTGCCAGGACCTTGGGACACAAGTTAAGTCATAGAAATTAGAGATGCTGAAAATCTTTTTATAAAGCATTAGTATGATGGGGAAGAAGTCACACTCCAGCTCATTGTTTTCTATTTCATTTCCAAGCAATATCTGACATAGGGGCTGAATCTAAGCTACCATGTACCTCTGAATATGACAACACTGCACAGACATCCTGAAGAGCTGCAAGGCGTGAAATGAAAACAACTACAGAACTTTGGGGAATAATTAAAGAACTCATACAGGGGAAAAAAAGAGAACAACAAACAACAACCAAAACCAGTCCAAAATTCATGCTATTGGTTTGAATCTGTGCTCCAAGAAAAGACAAATCCAAAGACAGTTGGACTGGCAGTCAAGAACCAATCTCAGTCCTGCTGACTCTGCTGCCAGAACTGTGCAATGACAAGATGCAGTTCTGCTCAGACCTCTGCACATTTCCTCTCCATTTGTTCACGACCATATCATCCCATCCCTTATGTTTCTTGCTTTAACCACCTTTGGGTGGTCCACACCCAAAATCTTTTGAAAGACTAATCATATAGCTTAATTTTTGCTCAACTTAGTAACAGAATGCAGTTTTTGCCCAAGGACTGTGTGCACAGACTGAACAACTGAGTGAGGAATACACGCAATTTTCTGTGATAGCAGTTTTACTGTACAGTCTTAATGACCTCCCACATTTCAAGTTCTAAAACCTTTTGCCTCATAGGGAGGAAGGTTTGGTTTAGATTAAAAATGTCATTGTATCGTACAATTATTGTTATATAGCCACTAATTTCCAAGTACCTTTGCTAAGCAAAATACCATACACAGTTTTTGTGTGAAACATGGAAATTAAGCAAAAAGCAGAACTAAGTATTACTGGGATAGACTAATCTGAGATTAGAAGAGAAGGAAATTGCAAACTGAAATTAAGGTATACAGTAAGGGAAACTGGGACAACACTGTACGAACATCTTGATGAGAACTGAAACTGCCCAAACAACCTCAGTGAAACCACAGAGTGAGCTCTGATTTTTATAAGCACTGAGAGACTGTGTGAATGGCAGCACTTGAAAAATGTAATTTTTCCTAAAAGGGAAGAAAGAGGATGAAGGATTCTAGAGATCCAAACATTTCCACATAGGAAGCTGAGCATTATAGGAGAAAGAAAAGCATTTTTCTTCAAATCCTATGGTGCTAAAATTATCAGGAATTCAGAATTTACTGGAGCTGGATTTAGTCTGTGGTCTCTGCTTGCAGGGATTCATGTTGCCATGCCAATAGCCACACATGGCAGAGCTGAGAAGTCTGGGCAGACACTGATTTAATAAAGTTACCTGAAAAAGTCAGGGCAGAGGGTGACTTTACCTTGAGGTGACAGAGATAAACCAGATACCTTGGAACTGTTAAACAGAGGCAACTTAATGTCAGTGTGTGCCTTAAAGCAGTGAAGGTTATGTGGGCAATTTGACACAGGCATACCTGACATTCTTCCCAAATTGAAGTGAAAAGACCAGCCTGTGATTTATACAAAGAGGAGACAAAGCTGCACAAAGGCCAGGAGCAGGAAAGAGATCAAAGTTCTTAAATAGAACAAGCTATCCTTATCAGATTGAGGCTTTTTTTTTTTTTTTTCCATTTCAGGAAACATTTAAAATACTAATTTATAGCAAAAATCTTATTCTCAGAAACATCTTCCTAAAAAACCCACAAAATCCTGGATTAAAGGAGCTTCAGTTTGCCTTTTTGTTGTTTTTGTTGTTGTGTTGTTTTTTGGTTTTTGGGTTTTTGGGTTTTTTTTTTGGTTGGTTGATTTCCTTTATCACTTTCCTCTTCTTTTGCTTTTTCAGTGACAAAATAGAAAGATTCAGAGAGAGTGAAAAAGAAAATTTCAAGTAGCCACAAAGAAACCTGGACATTTTCTGCAAAAATGTTGGTGAAATATGTGTTCATGCTCTACGCAAAGACCTCCAGAATTAGAACATTTTAAAAGATCATTTTTCTACCATCATAATTTCACAAGGCCTAAAGTATCACTAGGTCTTACAAAGCAGTTCTGACATTTCAAGATTTTCCAAACTGCACTGGAATAAAATCATAGTAATAACCATTTAAACAAACAATAATCCGGGAGGTGTGATTCTCTGGATTCAGGTACCACCCAACATCAGTTTGAAAACAAAAAAGTGTAACATTATTGTTTATTTCTTATTCTCTCTCCAGTTTCTCTTTTGAAAGACAACATTTACAGGAGTATAGGGCTCACTGTTTCTTGTTCCGGCCTAGTGTCTTATGCTGAATGGCAAGCACAACAGAAGTAGCACTTGCTATTGCCAATCCATGACCAGACACAGCTAACGACAGTAATTTCCAGGGCTGATAAATGGGTTTATTTCTTTAAATGGCTGAATTTCTTGTATTTGTGTTTTCCTTAAGAGTTTTCTAGTTCAGCCATGTTCTAAGGTTTCCACTTAAAGCTCAAGCCTCCCAAATACTGAGATTTCTGACAATTCTGTGCTCATTCCAGGCCTGTGATGCTGTTAATTCTCTCCAGGCTGCAGGAAAGACAAGGTACAACAGCAGTCAGTCAGAAAGACACACTTATTTTCATCTCTCATGCAGCTGACATCTGAGAAGAACATCTCAGTGAAGCCCTAAGGGCAACAAGGACTTTGATTTACTCCAGAAACTGCTTTCTTAGACAAGTTGCTCTCTTGGCAAAATTTAGTACAAATTCTTGGACTATAAAAGCTCAGGGAAGGTTTTGACTTCCTGCCTCACTTGAACAAATATTGTTTGCACTGTATTTTGTGTGACCCCGCAGGTCCCTAGCAACAATACTTAATATTTCCTGATAGCATGTCAATATGTTGCATGTTTAAAGACTTCATTGTTTGGAATATCAATAATTATTACATAAACATAATTATCGAAGGATTATTTCAAATCCTCATTAATTTCAGTGCCAACAGGAAGAGGAACCTAGGGCAGGAAAAACTGCAATTACTGTTCTGCATTCCCAGTAACATCAGTCATACTGCATCAGTACACTGTCTTCCTTGTTCTTCATCTCTCTTCAGCTCGGATATCCTCTGGCAGGGCCAGCTCAGAGAACAAAAGCTGGATTAGACATTTGTGTGAATAAGAATAGTATCTAATATTGCCCTAGCTAATGAAAAATGTCAAAAGATATCAACTGTCATGCTTCAAGGGGATACACTGATCACCAGCTGAGGTCAAGAAAAAACAGCTTCCCCACTCTCATCCATAACACTTCAGTGTAATTACAATGGGAGCACAGTGAGCATTTAAACTATTTTTTTTTTGAACCAGCCACAATTGGAAGCACTGAAAAGAAAGCACTTGACCAGACAATTCACTCGCCTCAAAAATTCCTTATAGCAGAACAAGAAATAGGCAGGGTAGCAATCTAGACCAAAGTAATAAAGGAATTTTGGCTTTCCTCTTGAAATGCTGGCAGATGAGCTACATATGGCTGATTGCTGCAATTCATGCCAACACATTAATGAGTGTCTCTTAAGGTACTACAGTTACTTCACAGCATATTGTCTATATATCCACCAAGGACCCATATTACAGTTCTGTACACACCATTTATTTCTAGTTGTTCAAATTGCTTGTCCTGCAAGGTCAAACTGCCTTCATTATGTCTGGCAGTTCTTCCTAACTCAAATTAAATGCATTAAAGTCCACTACTCAACAAGACAGTAACACACACTCTCAGAGACACATGTACAACTTGGGCTCAGCTAGTCTGTCTCTATATATGTCCCTTTTATTCCTTGTTCAGTCAGTATTAAATACACCTCTGAGCAGATAGTTCTGTCTCTGCTTTATTTACCAGCAGATGAAGGATTTACTTGTCTGCCAGTGGTGTAGATTTGATCCATCATCTAAGAATTCGGCTTGTCTTTTTATTTCATACATAATTTTTAATAAGAATAATTATGCAATCACAGTGGAGATCTAGATCTGTGCAAATTCTGAATCAGAAGTAGCTAATATGTATGTTAATTACCTGTCTCTCCCTAATTTTTGCATATATTCCTCTTTGGTAATATCCTTGCCTTCCAGAGTTGATGGGGCTTTTTATCTCTAAATCCTGGAACATCCACACAAGGCTGAAGAAGCAATACAGAGATAAAATTGCCGGATAACCAAACTATCTGACTTATTTTGGTATTCTTTTCACTGTTGCCCTATCTGTAATATTGCAGAAATGAAGTAGATACCGTGTAGTACCTGGCTGTCTTCCTTCCTCAAAGTCAACATTCACTGGGGTAAATTAATAGAGAAAGGGCAGGTGGAAGAAGAATCAGAGATGCAAGAATGAAGGTCACAGTTTAAATACCCAATTATGAAAAGGCTTTCTAAGGAAGCTCTGAAATGTATCCTCAGGTAATTCTGGTTCTAGATTAATCTAATATTTTTCCAGAGATTTTTCCTTGTCAATTGTCAAGAGAATGGGTGTATCTGGGCTGTGTGTCTGGTGTGGTCCTACAAGAAGGCAGCAGCCACAGTCATACCTAATCTAATATTCAGTTTCTAATGTGGCTGAAGCTTGATCCATTTATTGATTTGAAAACTAGATGCCTTAAACTGGTACTGAAACTAAATGGGAGGCAGCAGACAGCAGGATTTAGATGTCCACTGTGGCCTGAAGCATGCAGAAGGCAGGCAGGCAATCATATGTTGTACCCACTGAAATCTACACATCTTCAAACCCAGCTTTAGCTAAAGCAAGTCACAGTAACACAATCTGGAGGTGATGAATGAATTGGCATAATGTGGCCAGATGCTGTGTAAGGGAAGAAAGACCAAACTTTCTTAGAAAGCTGGAAGTGAAAGACTACATTTTTAGAAACATATGTAAACCTGAGCTTCCTCAAGTAAACTATGCTGATGTGTCTCAAAGCTTCAGCTGACCTGAGCACCATAAGTAAACACTGTAAGAACAATTTTTTTAATTTTTTTTTTCCTTAACAGCCACAACCTTTTTGATCAGATCTAACCTTTAAATAAATCAGGGTTTATGCCTCACACACTTACACATATGCAGGTGATGCTGGAACTTTACCAGAAAAGTCTGTTTCCCACTGGAAATCGCTCACCTCATTTCTTCTTACAAGAAAGGATGACTAAATTCCAGGCTCAGAGAGGGATTCTTCAAAGTATAAATCAAATGATGTCTCATGTTTAAATACAGAAGTGTGCAAGAAAACTGTTGATCTGTAAGAATAAAAGTAGATCACCTGTATTTCCTAGCCTCTATATTTACACATTGGAAGACTCTGAACTGGAAATCCAGTATTTTAATTTACAAAAAAAAGCCCATAAGATTTAAAACTTTTTTATTAATATGCATATTACACACAAAAAAGTATTACCAGGTGTTCTGGGCGAGTGCTGTCTGCTGCCATAGACCAAAACCCACTCCTTTTCCTGTTAAAACCTACACAAACAAACAAAGGGAACAATAGATCGGTCAACTGAATTCAGCTTCCCAAGCCAGCACACAGCCGATGGCCGACTGTTAGCAAGAAGATGAACTGGATTTAAAGCATCAGCAAGGGAAAGACAAGAGCTGGGCTCAGAGCACTGGGCCTAGAGACTACTGTAAACACTTTACTGAACTAATTCAGTGTATGTCAAAACTTGGTATCTGGGAGCCAAATTCTCAGTTCAGAGCATCAATGACAGATCAGCCACTGTCCTATAGGGAAGGGATGGAAGAGACTGAGACTGAGTCTTTTGACTAGTTCCATTTTGTTTTCCCTGTTTCCCCTCCTGCTGTAGGAGAGGCTACAAACAAGAGTTGCATCTAGTTCGATACACTGAGATCTGACTTCAGATCCTTTGAATTAAAAACAAACCAATATGAGAGCTGCAATAGCTTTGAGGAAATCTACATTCATCCAGGCACACCTTAATGTAAAAACATGAAAAGGCTGTGGCTTCCTCACTGCCTGGGTTTCCTAAGGAAGGGTGGATCCATTTCCAGATAGCATGGACTTGGGTGGAGGGAAGGGGGAAGACACTAGCAGCAACAACATCTGACATGAATCTTTGCTCTCCTAATCTTAAAAATTCAGCAATGTGAAACTAGAGCAAGTGTGAAAGCTGAAGACTCCAGCAGGGTTTCACATCAATCAGGCTTTTCAGGCTGAAGTGTATCAGAAAACCAGGAGTGAGACAGTAAACGTTAAATGTCAGGATGATTTCTGAGCTCTTGCATAGTCAGAAGACAAAACAGGTTTAAATCCACAGCCCTTAGATTTACAGTCCACCTCAGAAGCTCATGCTGTCCCTGCCCGGTTCCCAGTCCCCAGGTGGCAGAGGGTTACAATACAAACGATAGCTATCTTTGGGGCAAGGCCACTTAAATAAATGAATCGCGCCAGCTCTCCTCTGCTGACAAGGGGCTCCAACAAGGCTGTACACAAGCAGCAGGGGCTCCATCCTCAGCAGGGCCTCTTTGCATGAAGCAGCAACTGCAAGGATTTAAGGAGCGCAAGCACCAGGAGGGAGCCGCTCCTGGTTGCCCAAAGGAGGGGAAATAACTTTCAGAGTAGCACAGTGACAATGCACAAAAGGCAAATTTAGACCTAATATCAGAAAGATAAATTGCAGAGAGTTGTTTTGACTGGAGACTAATCCTCAGGGATTGCATTGCCCAGTGCCCCCCACTGCTGCACAGGCCATCACACCTGCTCTGCTGCTTGAGATCAGTCACTCCCTCATGGTCAGAGAACTAGGCAAGGTATAATAGCTGGTCTTATTCAAGCACTGTGTCTGCGAACACGCACTTAAAAAGCAGGCACACAATGGCATAATTGCAGCCTCTCCAAACCGCTTGGCCCCTTGCAGTATGATGATCAGCTCTTGTCCTTCAGGTTTAACATTCAGACAGTGCAAGGAAAACAGAGCTGAGCCGGAAAGGAGAACTTGAAGACAGAACAAAGGTGGAGCTAGTCTTGAAAGGAAGGTTGTGAAAAGGGCAAGCTAGACATGAGGCATGTGTACACAGACTTGCTGGCCATGAAGTATATTGGGTTTTTGGTTTACTATTATAGATCAAACGCTTCATCTTTTTTTCCCTCAGTTGTTTCAGGCAGTTCTGAAGCTAAGCTGTATGTACTTTGAATCATCTATGCGTCCAGGCCTAGCATATCAAATTAATTATTTTAAAAGCATCAGGAAATACAATCATGAAGTACTAAAAATGGTAAATCAAAACAGACTTTGTATGTCCCTACCATTTATATGGACCATTTATATAAATACTGAAGTAATGATAACATTAAACCTCAGTTTTAATAATAGGAGTTTAAGACTAGGGCATATTATGGCATATGCCAGTAACTTCTTAGCTACAAAAATCCAAGTGTGTCTTTGGAACACCAAAGAATCCAAGCATGGACACACAGTTTCAGCTACATGTACACAGCATCACAAGGGCTTAATTCACCTTTTGAATTGTGAAGCACCTGTGCTTGTCAAAGTTAGCAGCTTCTGCATTCAGGAGACAAATGGAAGCACAGATCTCAACCTCCCTCCTCCACTGCCCACGATAAGCCGGTATCTGGCAAAGGACAAACAGGCATACTCACATTCTGCTCTTACAGATGGTCTGTTTTGAGCTGCTCGACCAGGAGGCTGTTCAGTTTCCATCCACAGTCCCAACTGGCGATGGCCAAACTCACTGCATCGATGTGCCTGTGAAGCTGTGTAGTAGATGCAAAGTGAAGTTTATTGAAGTTACAGTACTGAAAACTATTTGGATGTATTGAGTTACTGGTCATCTTCAGTAAGGACAAACATTTATTGCAGGTTCATAGAAGGCATCCTTTTTAAATACCACTGATTTTAAATGTATAGAAATTTACAATTCCTTAACTAAACAAACTCCATTTACACAGCACTGTTTGCAGCTCTGCTTAATGCTTTTTGTTCTGAGGAACACTACCTCTGTATCACGTACATTACTGCCTCTGTATCATGTACAAGAGTATTTCAATGCAAATAAGGATTTGGGGTACCTCTCTCCCTCTCCCACCATGTCTTAACTAGATTAATTGAATGTTATATATCTGTTACCCGTGCACCTATTGAGCTGTCTCAAATTCATGCATACAGGCTTGAGCATCATGCAGCTAAAACACATTAGTTCAAGTCCCATATTGCTCTGCAGCTGCAAATGATGAAAATGCCAGATAGAGTAACACTTGAATGATAGTTTTCATTACGACTCCTTATTTTGGTAAGATATCTTTCCCCAGTGCTGTTAAAATTATTTCACATATTCAAACTTCTCTGGAATGTGATATTGTCTAGAGATGTCAGAGGGCAGCTTCTTGAATTCTTGTTTGATAACAGCATGCTGTTCACCAGGGACATATTAAACTGAGTGGTTTAAAAAGTCCTTATAGAATTGGGAAAGTAACAGAGCTTACCTCTTGGCTAGCCACTCTACTCCTAGCATTTTTCAGTTTTATTTTGCTCAATACTTCCTGAATTACTTCTTTTAAGTTTCTTTGTGTGAAGATAATGCTACATGAAAGGAGATGAGAGTAAGTCATTATCTGTCATATATGCTACAAAATTCATAAGGCCCATCTTTGTGAAGATTATACTCTTTCAGTGCTATGCCAAACAGAACACCTTCAAATCACGCAACTACCTACTGCTAGAAGTATTCAAACTAGTGTCAGTATAACACGGCACTATTTCTGCCCTATTTAGTAGTGTAATATTGCCATGAACTGTTAAAAGGCTGACATATTATACTCCCCAAATGTAAATAAAGCTTCTCTAATAAAAAAGTATCAAAGAGATTAAGCTACACAAGTTGTATTTCAAAAACTAAAGAAAAAAGGGAATCAACAAAAGGAGATGAAGGCATGCTACATGCAGTTTTATGAACTCATGAAACACAGGAAAAATTTGTTACCTTTAGTGTATGTTAACATCAAAATGTTCAACAATTGGCATGTAACAGATTCAGTACTGTCAGGAAAGAAATCAAGTTATTAGGGCATCTAAGAAAAGTCCAAGAAGTTAGATTCAGATGAGAAAGAACCCTAACTAAGAACACAAAATAGAAGAAAGGGTGAGTAAGGGTCTTGGACAGCTTTGCTACTATGACAGCACGAATTCAAGCTTTATCAGATTGAAAGGAGCATATATTAGGAAAATGGTTTGATGTTCTGACATGCCATATCAGATCTTGGAAAATATTTGGGACGATACTTTGTATTATATGTATTATAAAAATAGACATTGAAAACAAATTTTTATAAAATAGATTTAAAAAATATATATATTTAAGCAGACTAATTTTGTAAGAAAAAGTAAAGGAGAGTATCTAACCTTGTACTGCAGGATGGCATTGACAGAAATCTCCATTCAAAGTACTGCTAAACCCATCTTACTGTGCTGTGAATCTCTTCGGCACCGAGTTCATGTGCCTTCAGTTGACTACTAGTGTTCACTTTAACTTAAGCTCTAAGGACATCCATGCATTCTTCTTTTGCACATAAACATCTCTCTTAGAAAAAAGGATTTAGGGCCAAACCATAAAGTGTAGTAGGAATTTTTATGAGAGCAAAGAACTCAGTGGTTGTGATACCTCTCTCTCTTATAGCAACACAGCTCCAGTAACTCTAATTAGCTTAGTTATGATTTATACCATTAATGTGAGAGTTGAATTACTGTCCCAGCTTGCAACATGCAGTTTTACTTCTTACAAAATGAAGAACTTCACCAGTGAGAGATGGGGAGAAAAGGTGGCTGATGCAATAATTGTCCCAAACCCTGCTGTTACACTGAGGTAAATTCAGGCGACCTGCTGCTAGGGTTGGGTGAGGACAGACAACCAGAGGTGTCACCTCATTAGTCATCCCAAGCCAAGCTGTCTTCACTTGTCATTCACTTGTCCTGAAAATTACTTCAAATATACATAAACTCAATAATGATCTTAGTACATCATCCATCTTAAGATTTAAACTGTGACATTTCCTATTATTTAATACTATTATATTCAGAAGACATGCCTTAGGGTCAAATTTTTAAGGGTCTGACATTTCTTAGTTTATATTTTAGTCATACTGTTTTCCAAGGATTAGGGCACTGTAATATAGTCAGCATTACTGAAGAATCAGTTATGAAAAAACTGCTCCTTTCCATAAGCCACGGAGAAATGTGCTAGAATTGCTATTAAGATAAATCTACAGACAATTTTGGTTAAGGTCTTACAAGGGTTTAAGACAGTTTGTTTAGGCCTCAAAGCAAAGTCATCCATCTGCTCCAAAGACTCGGTGCCGGAAGAGTTCAACTTCTAACACTACCATCATTGTGGCCAGCCCACAGCAAGAGAACATGTGTTACCCCTGCTGCTTTTAAGAAGATGACTCAGCACTAGTTTTAATTTTTAATGGTTTGGGAACTAGACTCAACATATATTTTTAACAGAATTTAAATAAAAGCAACAGCCAGCTGCTTCTCTGGAATACGTCTATCCATTTGCAGGTAAAATGACATTTATCAAAATATAAAAAATGGAATACAAACCCAAGTTGGACATATTGCCTTTAAGGCATTTCAGGAATCAAACGAAAATTACGTGTCTCCAGGAGGCACCTGAATCTGTGCAACTTTATAAAGTGGAGACCTTAGTAAAAACATTCCAAATACAAGCTGCCAAGCAAAGGGAAACGGCAAAGCCAGAGTCCTTGGTGTTTAGGACTACTTGGTATTCAGAAGTTACAGCATGGGACTACATAAAAACGTCATCCTCTCTAAGCTGTGCACGATCTATTGTACAGGCTCTCCAGACCTCAGAGACCCTATTCTGATAAAGCGAGTGAACCAGTGAGATACAGAGAGGTGGAATGACTGATGCCAGATCGATACTATGTACAGAATAAACAGTCAAAGGGTAACAACACTGAAGTGAGGGGAGTTCTGCCCTAGTGACACCAGATCTGAATTCATGAGTCTGTGGAGAACCCTTATGAACTCAGAGAATCTGTTGTCTTTCCTGCAACCTCTCTTACTTATATAGACTAAGGTTTATTTTGCAAAAGCAAGTCTTGTTTCACACTGTGGGAATACACAATATTTCACAGTATAGTCTCGCAACTCACCATCATAAATCAAATACTAGATGTCTAGGCACTTCGGGTATTATTAGCAGAAGTAAAATTTAACATAGCTTGCCAGCATGTGGAAAATATTTAAGGTCCAATGCAATGAAGTCAGTATGATTTTGGCCTGAATCACCAATATGCTACCTATATTAAGTAGTATAACATTCTCTATATAAATAAAATATATTCAATTTTTATCACATTTGACATTTCTTACAGTGCTAAAATTTTTGTAATTTGTCAACCTGTATTTTTAGAGCTCTCTTGGAGTGTCTGCCAGAGCTCCATCTGGCAAAATTAGAGGTGTCCCTAATCCCAAGTATTTTAAAGCAATTCTCCCACATTAGTTAAAACGGATCAAATTTAAGTCTTTTTATAGTCACCTAAGCAGGTGACTATAAAAAGATGGTTTTTAATTTTCTTAAAAACCACAAACAATGAAGCAGTAATTTAAAAAATCCTTTATGTTACTGTACCAGCTACCTACCCATCTGCTAATACTTTTTATGAGGTAGCTGCATTCAGTGATTATAAAAAGGACTTGTAAAATACTGTATAATTTTTTGTAAACTAATCACCATATTACCCACACTATAAATGTGATTATAGTCTGAAAAACACAGACCCTAAGGACAACACAGACAAATAAGGTATCTGATATATTAAATGCAACATTTTTTCCATAGGTGAGGTGAATTTGAGTGAGTTGGTCTCAGATGCAAGTCCTACTCCCAGAAAGATTCTGGGAGTAAGCATTCTATATACCTGAAGAAAGCATACTATTAACTACAGAGCCTCAAACAGATCACTGTCTTCCCACATAAACTCTCTTTCCTCCTTTGGGTAATCAAAGAAATTGCCACTTCAATGACTTGCTGCACATACAAGTTGTATTAACTTCTTTCCTAGACTTTGAAAAGGCAGAAAGGTCATCTGTCATGTCCCAAGCTACGTAAGTTGTCACTGCCAGAACAATTACCGAACACCCTCCCCTGCTTGGTAAATACCCCAGCATGGATTACCCACAGAAATAAAGCTCTACATCTTCTAAAGCCAGGATCTTGTTACTTCATGGAAGAAGCACTGGCCAGTGTCAGTGGTAGGGCCCTTAGCCCAAGTGGGCAGCCTACAAGAGAAGCACCACACTTAGCCAGCGTGGTGCACACACACACAGATTCACTATGTGATCCCAACACGAGGGAGGAGCTCAGTGACAGCAAATCAGTTAATGGAAATTAAAAGTATTCTAGGCTCATCAACTTCCCTTGGGACTTGGCAGTCATTGGCAAGTCTTAGAGAGATGTAATGGTCATTTTAAGACTTCCTTAAAAAGTGGAGCAGGATTCCACCTCTCTTCACTTGCTTCTAGAAGCCTATAAAAACTTAATAATTTTTTTCTCCTGTGAGTTTTCTGGGCATAGGGTAATGCATAGATTCATCAGCCTTTGACTGTCACTTGAACCAACTCCTATTCTCTTCCACTCTCCAGGAGTTGTACTGGCTTGGATTTCAGAGTCTACACATAGCATATTTAATTTATATTTAACTAAATATTTAACTTATCTATTTCAAGGATTGCTTTTTTTTTTTCCCAGCTAAGTGATTTGGAAAGAGTAAAGTTAGTAAGGAGGCAATAGCAAAGTCACAGAAAGCAAATACAACTGTGATACTCTTCACTAGCCAAGTATATGAGCTCATTTTAATCTTTTCTAGGAGGACGTTACATCACAACCCCTTATCTGCCACATTTTTTTTACTGTACCAGTCTTTAAGAACATATAAATCTTAAAAAAAACCTCAACATCATGGCTTACTTCACCATTATAAAATCAGTTATTAATATAAGCAGTCAGAAAGGGTTTCCTTACAAAGAACACAGTTGGAGAAAGCTGGCTTAGAAAGAAACCTCAATTTTGAGCTCCCTAGCTCAAACTGTCCTATGTTCTGTAGATATGTTAGCTGGGAACCTCCCCTAAAGCCCATGTCTCAAAAGCACAGCTGTGAATGACAGCTGATGTGACAGGCCGTACATAAGCATTAAACACTGCTCTGGCATGGTCTGACTGCAGGTCAGTTAAACTATCCTAACATTGTTTTCATTTCAGGAACATTTCAGTGTGTTACATAGAGCCCTCACAGAAACAGCACTCAGGCAGGTGCAGTAGTCAAGAAGAAAGCTGGAGAATAGCAACAGCCCACTTTATTTCTTATCCCTTTTAATTTCTTTATGTTGCTAGTTGCAATGTAACTGCAAGTCTTAGCTCTTTATAATTAATGGCCTCTATGGTGCATAGAAAATCCTTGAATTGCTGTCATTAAAAACGTCTTAAAGAATCCGGCTCTGAATTGAGTTACAAGTTTTAAAAGAACAAAAAGTGAGTTTTATTTTATATCTAAAAAAGAATGCTACTCAAATCATGTAAAACTATTTTAGCTTTTTCTATGGATTTCAACCTCTATGTGTAAGCGCTAACATCACTACTGCCAGACAAACCAAAGTGGTTTGTTGTATGATATTAATCTTCTTCATTCCTTCCAACATGAACGTTAAAACAAAAAAAGCCAGGCTTTTCCCCCAGTGATACATAACACACCAAGGACATGGTATCACATCCGTCCATGAAATCTATCTTCTGTTATCTGTGTATAGAAAATCAACATAATCAGCATAACCAAATGATTACACAAAGAGAGACTTGTCATTAGGATGCATAGCAATTATGACATACTACACACAGTTCCAGCCATCAAATCCACTCTCCCTGAATTATGAGACCCGGGAGTATTCCCATGACTAAATGAGAGCTGTCATTTGATTAAACCCCGTTGTTACAGAAATGCAACATCTGAAATCCAATGTCTTGGTTGTATGGTTTGGTTCAGTATTTGTAACTACATCTTGGAATTCCTCTGGTTAGGAAAACTCAGAGCACAATGTTTTAATTCATTTATTTGAGCCTTTTGAGTTGACTTAATCCAATACTATCGACAATAAGTTTAGAACATCCACATTAACTACACCTTTCCCCACAGCAGATTTACTTCTAATTTCCATACTTGATGCGAAAAAGTTCAGTATTGCAAGGCATTTCATGTTCGATTTTATAACTCTTCATTTTATAGACATACATGTGCCAAACACATGAAATGTGCTTTTCTTATCAACACTGAGAAGTAAATAATATTCACTTACTATTGTTTCCACCTGTATTCTCTGCTATTTAATGTCAAAGTCTAGTAACTGCCAGAAAAGGCAGTTTAAAATGTTTTTAAAAGTGTTTAAGATATTTTACTGTGCTATATACACAGATACTCAACAATGGTGGTGTAAGTGATGTTGACCTCCAAGAGCTTTCCTTTAGATTTTGTTAGGATAAGAAGTTAAAAATATTCCCACAACAGGCTACCCTGCAGAGCTGGTCTTTCAGACAGTCCTGAATGAACACACGTTACAGCCCTGCCACTGTTTCAAGGTGCGCACAAGCCTGCTAAGGCAGCAGTAAAATAAAGGTAAATGAAGTACTCTAAAAATGTGGAAATCTCAGTCTGCCCCAAACATTATCAATCTAACAAGGCCTGGCTTTGGAAAAGGGAGAGTTTCTTTGTAATGCTTTATTTCTTGAGATGGTTTCTAAGGAGAATTCAAACTCTAATGCCCTGGGACAAGAACTAACTTAAGCATAATCCATCTTTAGAGTTACAGCCAAAAAACATTCTGGACAACATCAGGTTTTACTAGATGTAATGCCTTTATGAAATGCATAAATGTTACTGTTCTATAGAATACATTTTTTTCATTCCAAAATGCAAATTATATTCATTCAGGACTTTCCTTTTTAGCCTTTTAAACTTAACTTTTAAAAGAACGACACGGGATTGCCAAATGAAAGATTTATTATAGCGTTTTTATTAACAAACTTTCATTGGAAAGTTCTGGGCGCATTAACATAGGAGGCACATTGGCTTCGATGTTTGGCATTTGACAGTCAACAGAATTGCACTTCACTGTGATAGCCTTGCTACAACAGTGTGAACTTTCGCGGCAACCCTCGTAGCGAGCCTCTCTCACTGACCTATTCAGCAGATGTTTTTTATCATTTTGGTCAGCCTTCAAAACCCGTTCATTCTGCAAAGAATGCTGATCTATCTTGCTCTCAGCTCTCTTTTTCTGCTTTGACAGAGAGACTTTCTTGCTTTCAACCCCATTCGCTTCTGTACCACCCTTTTCATCACACTTGCCTGCCTGCTGACAGAATCCCTTTTGGTTATTTGACACACTGTTCTCGCATTCAGAGCAACGCACTAGTAGAGGTCCTGCGTTTCGGCAGAGAAACTGTGAGGAGCTCATCACCTTTGGAACAGTTCTTACATTTTCCTCTGGGTTTTGATGAGCATGTGAGTCTGTCCTATTTAGTCTTTGATGTGCCTGAAATTGTTGCGCGGAGGGGAGTAAAAAATTTTTAGGCAGAGAGTTCTGTGTCATTGTTCTTTTGAGCCTTCCTTGAAGACAACTGCAGTGGAGGACGTGCTGGACGGGATGCACGTAACCTTCAGTAGCTTGCTGTAGAGCATTTATAGGAGCTACAGAGCTTTGGAACTGTACAGTACCCGGTGAAGGAGAACACTGGTAACAGAATGCGTCACTTAATTGTTGACAGGAGTGTGGACTCCACTTCACTGCCACTTGCTTATACGCCTCAGGACAGCTACACTGCCTGTTTTGAGAGAAAATGGGGCAGATGGTGTGGGTGTGTTGGTCAATAGATGTTTGTAGCATAGTTGAACTAGCGGCATTTTTTATGCTTTTACTCACTTCACTATTATAGGCTGAATGCACAGGCAGGCAGGTGTTTTGGGGTCTGCCACTGAAGAGCTCTGAGCAGATATGGGTTTCTTCATAAGTCACTTTCTCTGCAGGATTACAGATACCAGTTTGTGATGCCAGAGGCTCGAGCTCATAGTGCTCATGCTCCATTTCTGGTTTTTGACTTCTGGAGTCAAGCTGATATTTGCTAATAGGATGGGATTTATTTTGACCTCTGCCTCCCTGGACTCCTGAAAGAGTCTGAGAGAAGGCATTACACCGCAGCTTTTTTGGTAGTGGGATCTGACCACAGGTGCCCTGGGGTCCAAGGCATCGGCACATGCACTGGAAGAAGAACGTTGCAAAGGCCCAACTAATGCACATTATAAGCATCATGAAGGTGCCAAGCTGCGTGTATGCCAACACAGTGGAGGGCATCATCATTGCTCCAGCTACAAATGTAGTCAAGGCAGCCATTGCAATAGCAGAACCCATACGGCTTAAAGAAAAAATTACTTTTCCCTCTCGGTCAGGGTCAGGGGCTAAGCGATAAGCCACTCCATAATGAACGGCAAAGTCTACAGACAAGCCAACAGCCACTGAAATAGTGACAGATTCTAACACATTTAGCTCCCATCCCAGAAGAACTAGAGAACCTACAGTGACAAAAATAGTTCCAGCTATTGAAACTATTGCATAAAGGCTTATAATTATATTCCAAGTTGTAAGAAGCATTACACTAAATGCAACAGCAACTGAAAGACCCATGGCAATCAAAGTACCATCAGAAAGACTGTCCTGAAGATCATAAAATTCAAGGTTACTCACAAACCAACCATTGCTAAGACCTTCAGGAGCAGAACTAAGCTCACTTGAAATCCATGAGTCCACCTCCTTGTAGAACTGATGCATTTTCTCATAAGCCAGCGTGAAGAGGTAGGTGCTTTGGAACTCTAACACCACAGCCCTGATGGTGTCATTTAGGTCAAAGCGAGGCCCTGGGGTTTTACTATCTAAATGGTACCCTGTACTTCTTTCTAGCTCCATTATAGCTCTCTTGATACATAATTCAAAAACTTCTTGTTTGTATGGAAAGCTCCAGTGGCTACAGCAGGGGTAAAGAGATGGCTCATCGCAGTCTTGATTTTCCATCCACTGCTTAAATGTTTCAATGAAGCAACTTGTGAAGTCTTGTTCTTCTGTCTGGTAATAAAATGTTTGATTTCTTAATTTCTGACAGAAACGTAAAATCCAAACCTGTGAAGCTGGGCTAGCAATATTAAAACTGCTATCTAGCTGCAGCTTTCCTTTACTTTTAGGGTTTAAAGGGTCACCATTATCCTCAGGCGTGACACCCCAGATTACTGTAATTGGCATGTGGAGTTCTTCTCCATGGTGGACACGTTCAAACATGAAAAGCTTTTTGTATTCTGCATCATATCGTTCAAATGGATGAGAAGACCTAAATACCTGAAACTCAGAGAGCTCCAATGACGGCAATTTCATCTTTGGATTTACACACACGATATATGCTCCACCAATTGTTAAGGCAAGGAACCAGAAAAGCCAAATATATCGAAATTTGATAACAATGCATGGCAAAACTTTTTCAAAAAATATCCTGGATGCTTCTGAGACTGCAAAAATAATCTTGTGGGACATTTGGCACAACACTGTCCAGCAGTTTTTGTTGTTGTACACCCTCTGATGAGGTTTCTTAAAGCAACTGAAAATATTGAGAAGATACCGTTCATGTAATACAACTACAGCAGGTAGCCACGTAACCATCAAAACATAATTCACCAAAATGGCAGTGCCGGCATAAACACCAAAACACCTGATTGCTGTGATATTGCTGACATAATTAGCATAGAAGGCAGCAGCGGTAGTAAAACTCGTGACAAACATGGAAAGAGCAGCATGCTGCAATGTGATGCTCACTGTCTCAGAGGTCCCAGCATGAGGTTTATCAAATTTTGTGTAGTTCCAAACATCACATAAGACAAAAGCATCATCCGCTCCAATCCCGACGAGAATGATCAATGCCGTAAGATTCATGAATGGAAAGAACTCAAAATTAAATACCACTCGATATAGAAAATAAGAAATAATCAAGGAACTAATGATTGCAAACATAGTCATCAGCGTGATAAACATGGACTTCGTGTATACACACATAACTAATAAAACAATTACAATGGCTATGGCAGGATACACAGTATCCATCAACAGGTAATCTTGAAACAATCTATGTTTTATTCCAAACTCAATCCCTGTGACGGTTGTTACACCGTCAGAAGCATTCCAGTTCTCAAAGTTATCTAGGTAAATACTCATCATGCTTTCCCCTTTCTCAGTTGGAGAGAAGAGCATGCTGTATTTTAAAGCTGGTAGGACATAGTCAGCTGTCTTTGGGCTTAGAAAATCCTTGTCCACTAGATAGTGAAGGATCTGGTAAACAGCATTGTACTTGGTACATTTGCGAGGCACATTTGTACACTTGAGTTGGTCCTTCCTTTTGGCATTCATATCCCAGCAGTCCGGCCCCAGGGTTCCGTTGTAGTAGTATTTGGCACAGGTGCGAAGCAGCTTTAGGGTGTGAGAGACATCCCGTTCCACAATTTTTTGACACGATGACCTGTTGTTTAATATAGCAATATAGTTGCCCAGTGTCCAGCTGGGACAGCACGAAGCAGCGGTGGCTCTCTGGCAGAGATCACCAAACTGGGAATGGGATCTGATCTGTATAAAGACAGGCAGGGCAAAAAATCCAGTTTAAAGTAATAGCCTGAATTATTAGAAACATCCGCCCACAAGAAAAAAAAATCCTGAAGTGATGACAATTCAGCTTCCAGTTCTTTTGCGTTAACATTCAAAATGCTTATTTCCACACACCCCGTTTTTGATCAGTATACTCTTACATGCAGCAGCCTAAACCAGCAGTAACTCTGGGTACTGACTTGTCACAGCAGCATAAAATTGGCAGAAGTGTTAAGAATATTCATAGAAACACAGAATGTTAGGGGTTGGAAGGGACCTCTAGAGATCATTGAGTCCAGCCCCAATATTGTAATTCTATTGTTTGAAGATGCACTGAGGTGGGTTTTTTCCAGACTGACAACTGTTAACTCTCTTCTATTATCTCACACTATCTGTACTCCTGAAATTGAACTGTCAGCCATACATCAATGAAGTTTCATTCTGCTTGGAATTGCATACTGAAATTCCTAGGAGAGGCAGGGACTTACCCTCCAGACAGAAAGGATGGGACAGCTTTACGACAACTTCCATCATCCGACCTCTCTTCTACATCCCTCACTTCCTAAGTCTTTTTTAACTCTTATACAGCTGACAGACATTTCCCCCACCAGATCAGCCTGCCACCCAGGCACTTTGTGTCCCTAAGTCACACAGGATTTCCAAGGCACAAGCATGAGATAATTCTGCTGTGGCATAAAGAGCACCCCAAAATAAGCCCTGCTGCACAACACAACAGTCACACCTTTGAATGCTGCACCCACCATAAGACAAACTCCCAAGAGTTGACTCAGCAGTGGAGGAAGATGCAGCAGCAGCAAGGCCAGAGAAGTCACAAGGACAACCAGACACAAGTGCAAGTGCAAGTGGGACATGGGGCAGGACTGCTGTTGTCATCCCAAGTGACTGCCCAAAGACTAGGAACTCCTACCAAAGCTTTACAGCTATGATAGCAATTTTAACATTTTGATTGAGGAATCTCCTGAGCTAAGTAAGTGTTAATTCCTTATGTGGATACTCTTCTTTCACTTCAAGAATATTCCAGATTTAGTTGAAGCCAGTAAGAGCACAACTTAGCTAAATCACCATAAGGCACTTCTAGGCAAAATGGAAAGTATCTATAAAATAGAACTGAAACTCTTAAGTACCAAAATTAGACGAGAGAAATTTTCTCAAGTTGGGAAAACCCAATCTTGATAGGGCACAGGGGATACAAGTCTTAAAAGCCAGAACTTCTGGCTTGTTATACATGACAAATTAGAATGAATCCTTCCAATATATGTAAAATTTCAGTCTTAATCAAGTTACATAGAATGAACACATATTAATACAGTCACATTAATAAAGTCATGTGTTTAAGATGTTATATGATTAGGCCCCGAAACAACTTTTTAAATATAACACTTTTCTCCCTCTTCCCCCCCTTGTGTTTTGTTGTTTGTTTGAGGGGTTTTATTTTTCTTTTCCTTTTTTTTTTTTTTAAAGCAAAATTGCACAGGTTTATTATTAGCAATCTTTTATAATGCAGACAAAAACCCTGCACTTGGGAATTCTCATGGCACTTATAAATTCTCATGGCACTTATAAAAGCTTTAATATGGACTTAATTTTGTCAACCAGTTTCTGAACAATAACAAACTGGCATTCCAAAAAACCAGGATAATTCACATTTGATTGTTTCCAGATAAAAACACTCACATATGCAAACTCAGGAAAAAAACTGAACAACCTACTAAATAAAAGGAAGCACTGGAATAGCATATCTGTATTTTTCATGGCACACCTCCAGG
Source organism: Ceryle rudis (assembly GCA_033439905.1). NCBI lineage: Eukaryota > Metazoa > Chordata > Aves > Coraciiformes > Cerylidae > Ceryle > Ceryle rudis. Next base: position 52,457 of record JAAGNO010000396.1, read on the forward strand.
TTAATCCTGGGAGGATATAATAGGCAAATCGGGAGGAAAGGATTGTATTGTCTTCTCTATGTATTCAAGTTCAAGATGGGACAATGAGGTTTATATGCTGTTCTTCAACACTTGCTGCAGGCCATAAACATTCACTGGTAAAGTAGCTGCTGCCAAAGATAAAGTAACATGAGCCAGCAGCTGGAAATTAGAAATTAAAATACAGAATTTAGCTCCGGATAGCTCATTAAAATACTACATAAAATGTTAATATATTGTAACACTGGGCTTTGTTGGTGATCCAAAGGAGCTGAAAAGGCCATTTTGCTGTTGCCAGGCTTGATCTGCCCCTGGCAAAATTTTCATTTATTTTGGAACAAGTAAGGAAATTAATCTGTGTAACCTGCACACATGCTGTATCTGTGGGCAGATCTGCCCACACGGATCTATGCAGTGACACTGAATCACAAACACACAGCTTTGGGGAAGCAGTCTGAGGAGATTATTTACAGTCTTTAAAGTTTTTAAAATAATTGTTTACAGTTATAGGGAAAACATTCTGCAATTAACAGCTGATAGTAAGGGCTGTTCTTATCCAAGTAGTAAAAAATTAGCACCCTCCTATAGCTATTTTGTCCATAACATTTCCATGAAGATTATAGGACTACCATATGCTGAGCAGCTGCAGGATGGAGCCCCTCAGCGTCAGTAAAACATACAGTTAAAGCAGTAACAAGCAGATGGGAATACAATTAATGCAGAGGGGATATATTGTTAGTGCATACTAAAGAAAATACTAGTGCTGAAATCCTGCTTATCATCAGAAAAATACATAAATTCTAAGTTTTGTAGCTCCAGAAAATATTGTCTCATTTTGCTGTCTTTGAATACAGAAAGCTTTGCCACTTATTTCAATGCAACTGTGGCCCTAAAGAAGCAGGAATTCAACAACAAAAAATAACTACAGCCAGAAGACAGTCTGTAAGATCAGAAGGTCACTAAAGTCAGCAATTTCTTCCGATAGCTGCAGTGGAAGTCAGCATCCTCCCTAGGGACTGTCTGCTAGCAGAGTTTAGCATTCAGAAGTGGGGCATATGGCCACACTTCCTGAAGTTCTAAAAAGTGTTAGAAGTGATTAGAAATTGTTAGAAAGTGTTAAAATTGTTTAAACATGTTATTAGTAACTAACAGGAATTTAAAAAAAATTAACAAAGACAGCTGCAGCCCTTTTCATCTAATTTTTATTAGAAATTTACATACGGACAAGCAATAAATGCAAAACGTAACCACAGTGATCTGTTTTGTCTGCTAACTAGCTACAGGTCAGTGCTGCTGCCATGGTACACTGTCGTTCTTCTCAGCTGAGATGTTCCATTACTATATTCTTAAGTAACTACCCAAATTACCAAAAAGTTACACAGAAACATCTGCAACAATATTCTCTATAAATATCTACACAACTGTGGGTGTAGCTGAAATAGATAGCATTTAATTTTCTGAAGTGTTCTTATTTCAAAGGAAGAGCTATTGTTATGGATACAAGATGTGTGGTGCCCTGTTTTTTCGAAATAATGTAGTTTCATCCTTCCCTCAGAAAGTAAAGCAGTATTTGAAATAACATTATCATCAAAGTGTGCATATAGGGAAGCAAAAATGCCCCAGGAATAATGCAACCATTAAAAAGGTTATTCTTCAGAGGTAGTGAACTGTCTTTATTCTGTTATATGGATTTTTAATTCAGAGGGTTTTTTTTCCATTGCTTTGCAATGATCTATACTACTTGGGATTTACCTGTGTCAGCTGTTCACGTGACTAAACTTCTAGAGTTAAATGCACAGATTAGCATCTCCTCCCTAACTCTTAAATTTTGCTCTTGTAAAAGGCTTCTCTCTGACCGAGCTGGAATTCATTCAAAAGTGAGCTGGCTTAGTTTAAATACTGTACTTTTGCTCACCTGGCTCATTCTGATTGGAAGAGATAAAGGGTAACCACATGAGCCAACACAAGTTGGTGCAATAATCTCTGATGGGAATATAAGGAACATTTCATGAGCATGTGAGGACAAAAACCACTTACACCAAAAGAGGCCAACCAGGACAAAATGCCTGTCAGCAGCCTGCCAAGGGAAATTCATTACACAATGTTTCACTACAGCTCAACGTTTTAAGCAAGCAAATGCCAGCTGTTAGGGAAAGCAGTTTGGGAATTTGCTAAATTAGTACAGTTGTCTAGAAGGCAATGATAACCAAATCAAATAATGGAAATACTCCTCATGAAATAAATGCAGTATAATATGAAGCTAATTGTTTATGAATATTTTTCTTTTGGAGGATAAAAATCTGGAACTAAAAGGATCATTATTAATATAGGAAAAACATACTGCTTTATTTCCATACAAAGTCACTGGTACACAAAAAATCATGGTTACTCAGCAGTTCAAAGGAGCTCACTTAAACAAGCGTCAAACTTACCATCTGAATACTTATTTTAGTCGTTGTCAGTTAACTTCCATCAGTTGAAACTGAACACTGATTTCAATCAGAGTGCTAAATTATCTTCTCACACATGTAAAAGCAGCTGTGCATGGCTTACATGGTAATCTCTGAGGCTGCCTATTACAATGCTTATTTTCACTATGCAAAGTATCAAGTACAAGGAGAGCTAAGAAGAATTACAAGAGGGCCAGAAGGCCAAAATGCCTTTTCTCATTTTCTCAGTTTTAAAGAGTAAAATTAGTATTACTCTGAAAGTATCACTATCCACATCTTATTAATTGGGCTATATTTCCAGCTACTTTATCTACGTTCCTTTGGTGTCCATCTGCCAACCTATTCTCTTTTGGCCTAAAAATAAATCTGAGTGACCCACTGCATGTCAGGGAAAACTATATATGCTATGAGGATGCAGCTAATTCACATAAAGGTGAAAAAGCAAGAAAAATGTATTTTTTGCTGAGAAAAAAGAACAAAAATCCATGGAATAATATTGTAAGAGAAAACAGCAAAAGTGAAGATAGTCCTTTCTGCAAAGGAACTTCTAAAGCAGTCCTCCTCCACCCCATTCTGGATGGTATTAGTAGCAAAACCAAATAAATTCCTGTATGTAATCTGATTTACAAATTGCAAGTTGTTTTTTAATCTTGCCTGCATGCTGCCTGACCATTCAAAAAGGATGTGAACAATGTGCATATGCTAGTGGGTGGCAATGGGCAGCAAACCAAAGTTTTGAATACATGCTTCATATCTGCAAGTTAAACAAATGAAATGCCATCTTTACTTACCCTCAAGTTATCTACATTGCACATTGACTTAATTGCATTCAAATTCCATAAATTCTCGCCTTCTGTTGATGTAAACACCACTCGTGAATAGCGATCACCTGAAATTACAGGAGGGGGGTTTTAGGGATTGTTTAGGTGTGTCTGGTATCAAAGACTGAGGCAAAATCCCACCATTCAAATGACAGAGATGAAATCTTTGTCACGTCATGGGAATCCACCTTCTTTTCAAGATGAGCTATTTATCTGTAAGACTCAGTCCACATGAAAGTTTCAGTTTCCTTAAAGTGCTTATAGTAAATTTGGCATCTTCAATACTATATACCACTTAGAAGCTCTACAGACTTCTATTCAAGCAAAATATCTTCTGAAATATGACAAACAAATAAAAATCAAAAGATGTAATCAGCAAACTATGAAATTCTTGGCACAGCATAATGGCAGTACACAGATAATAGTAATCAAAGGCTGATTTAGTAAGTCATTTGGGAATATAAATAATAATTATAAAGCTGTTTCTACAAGAATGTTTTTGCTTTAGAAGCAAATGACTCCAGTGGAAATTGTGATATCCTTGAGGCCATTTTTAAGAATTTTACAGTTTAGACACATACAGATTAAATTACAAATTAGATCACATTAGCAGAAAGCTTTTAGGAAAAGAAAGAATTACTTAGTCGCAGTGAGACCTTTATGCATAACTACCAAGGGAAACATATATACAAACACAAAAATATGGCACCGCGTAACAAAATAAGGTACTTGGGGTTAAGAAATATTATCATGTTAATTACAATATTCAAAAAAACAAAAGACTGATTTTTTTCTAGTGCTGTGAATGTGCAGAATTTTTGCATTTCACAAGACTGTAATGAAAAGACTCAGGGGTACTGCTTTATAATCTCTGACTGTGCTTTAGGATCAAGGAAACTGAAATCTGCAGATCCTGGAGCAGACAAAGAAAGATACCAGGAACGGCAAAAATGGGTTGAGAGGAAATCAACTGTTTTCTTTACATAATGGACTGTCAAACTTTCCCATAGAAGTGCAATTCCTTCACGACTGCCACAGCTGAGACTACACAGAAACAGTAGTGGAAAGAACGAGAGTGAGACCACGCAGAAACAGTGAGCTTGATAAGAGGAGTTAAATTTGCTTCAAGTTGCAGTTAATGTGCAGTAGTTGCGAGTACATTTCTTCTGGTACTGCTCACAGGAGCAGAAGTGGCTACCTTGCTCACATCATCTCACTTAGGTGTAAGACCACATCATCATTTGGAGAAAGGAACAACAACAACAACCAAAACCCCCAAACAAACAAACCAACCAACCCCACAAAACAAACAAACAAACCAACCAAACAAAAAAAACCCCACAACAAACCAACCAACCCACAAAACAACACCAAAAACAACCAACCAACCAAAAAAACCCCCCCCACAAAACACCTTTTTTCACCCTGTTACACTGGTCATTCCTCTCTCAGATCAAGTAATATAAACAAATAATTTCACAATTAGGTTTTTGTGCTCTGTTATCAGTCCTCACATATTGAAGTAGCTGCAAAAGAGCCCAGGTCATTATATGAATAAAGGCAAGATCTACATCTGCTAATGCATGCTCTCTGCCAGAACAGGACTTATCAAAGTTTTGCAGTATGCTTTGTAAAAAGTCAATAAAGACTTCTTTGACTTCTTTGTCTTTTTGGTCCTCCAGTTTAACCTAGCTTCATAAGCCTGCAGTACTTTAAGGTGGGGTTTTTGTTTTATTTCTTTGAGGGGAGTGTTTTCTTTTTGTTTTCTTTTTCTTTTTTCTTTTTTTTTTTTTTTTTTGTGTGTGTGTGTGTGTGTAGGGTTTTTTTTTGTGTTTGGGGTTTTTTTCCTAAACAAATTCCTAAATTCTGATCAAGAAAGGACCTATAGATGTCTTTTAGGACTTATGCAGGAAAGGTATTTTGATTTAGGTTTTTTTAGAGTTAAGTTAATGGCACAGGCAAAACACAACTTCTTCCCTAGTGTGAATTAAGGGCTACCTCCGTAGTCATACACAAAACACTGCTTTTACAATGAACAGCATTACCAATAACTAATAAAAAAATCTTTAAAGGAAATGGAACCACTTAACGGAAGCACTTTAAGTAAATGCAGTTGCTTCCTAGGAGGAACCAACAGAACACAACATTTCACCCCAATTTCTTCAAAGACTTCTGTACACATAAAGGAGGTGCTTATCATGAACACAGTAAGCAAAATATATTTTCCTAATAAGGCATACGGTGTACAGAAGACTTCAGAAATCACTCAAATGGTCCAAGTTTTTAGCCTACCTTCCACCATGTCTCCACTTACTTGGAATATCGCAGAAAAAGGTATCCTTGTGGAAGTTCCAGTCTGCTTGCCTCTTCTCTCTTTCATAGTGATCATCTGACCATCTGTCATCTTGATGACTAAGACAAAATAGATTTACCTTACTTTAGCAAAGAGATTGTTAATAGAAGGTGCATCCAAACAAGTCCTACATCCTAACAGCTCTTACATATGAGAAAATATATTTTTACTAGCGTGACTTTGGTATGCAAATGCACAAATATTCATTGAATATTTTGTTTAACTTAGGGACTGAGCCAAATACTGAACATATCAGCAATTCAAAGAGAAAACTAAAATTGCACACTTTTTTTTTTAAAGAGCTTGTGCTGGGAAATATCTAGTTCCACGCGAAATAACTTTATTGTAGATAATCAGATTCAGTATTTATTGAAATCAGTGGTGGTGTGTGTATATATATAAACTTTGGAGGACACTGGAGCAAACACTATGTACATACAAAAAAACTCCAGTAAAATAAAATGCATTGTTCATACAAATTCTTACCTTTTAGCTTGCTCATCTGCATATTTGAAAGGATAGTTTGCAAGTGTTGCTTTGTACCCTGTGTTTTTCACCATATTGTTCCATGTCACCAATCTCTGTCCTATGGCTGTCCCTCTTGGTTCAAAACCCTAAGAGAAGAGCATCACAAAATTCCATTAATACTTTTCATTCTTTAGCTCAAACAGGAAAGTGGAAACATGATCAAAGTGAAGTATAGTTTTCATTATGAAGCATAGTTACTCCAGGCGTCTACTTTTAAAGATAAATGCTTTATGACAAGTCAGACAAAATAATGACCACCAGTATAGAGTGACAAGGGATTAAGAATTCTTGCATGTACTACTACTTGCCCTCAGAATGAGAGATGATTTACTCTATCAAATATTCAACACAATTTTCAGAGCAAGGGCATTCTACAAAGTCCTCTTCTGTTTCTCAGTTATGACTCTTTCCTGATTAAATATATAAGCACTCAAGAATATCTTCTCTATTTCTCCAAGAATAAGGCAAATCTTTATACAATTTTGAAAGTTGCTTTGAAACAATTTAAACAACTTGGCTGTTCTCAAGAAATACCCATTACAGATGCATATGTACAGATATACGCTACTATAGTATAAATAGCAATAACTTATCGGAACAGTATATTTTTATTTGAGGATAATTATTAAATACAATATTATCAATTAAAGTCCTGAAAGCTACTCATGGATAAAAAAGCTCATGAAAAGTAAGAAATAAGCGCAGCATTTAATAAAATGGCTAAAAATTACTTTCAGTTTTTCAATAGGGATAACATTTCATCCCCAGAAGGCACTCAGAATCCCCTTTCCTTTTAAAGATCCTGACCCTCACTCTTTGAAACCTGATTTAGAACGTATGGTCCGTGTTGTACTCTGCTGTACTTATAAAACTGGGATTAATTTACATTATTCAATATACAGCAGTTCTGTTGAAGGACATAAGACCTTTCAATAGCACAACGCAGCAGGAATTTAAACTAGTGGATAACACTCTCTGATTGCAACTGCATCTTCGTATCACAGCTGCTCCAATGTCAAGATTTAATAATTTTTTTTTTTCCTTTTTAATTAGAAGAATTACAAGGCTCTTTAACAACTGATTTCCTTTGTGCATTCATTAGTCAGAACTTGCTTCTGCAAGCTTACTAGCAATTGAATATCTCTGGAAATTGATTCCCAGACAGATTCATAGTGCGGGGAATCTTTTCAGGCATATCAAGAATCCGGTTTTCCTCTGGGCAGATCTCAACTTAAGAGGAATGTATCAATGGCTTTTGAAATAAAATACTTTTATTTGCTGTTTACTGGTATCACTTAAAAAAAAAAATCAAACCAAAAATACTTATTTCACAATACAGCTGATTAATATCTACCTACCAACAACGGATCAGAGAAATCTGGAAGATCTGGAACCAATATTCCAACCAGTGCGCACACCACTATTAACACAGTACACATGCCCAGGACCACCACAGGCCAGTCAGCTATCAGCGCAGCGTAGCTACATGGAGAGGTGCAGAGAAAAAGATGTTACAGAAATAATAGTTATAGACAAAATTAAACCACGCTTCTCTAAAGAACCACGTTAAAACACTGACCTGCTTTCCTTGTTATACTTACAGGAAATTAAGCTATCACAAAGGGATGGAAACCACTTGGAAACAGTTTATTTCTATACTTTTTTAAAGAAAGAAAACAAACCCTCCACTTTCTATCAGATCTCCCTAATGAAACTTTCCATTCTTATATAGAAAAGCTTTTCATATGAGACTATTATTTTTTCTCCAGGATCCTGACAAAAATGCAGGCTTTATCTTAGATTTTCTTTGTGCTGCTACATAGGTGATTAACTATGGGCTACTTAAATAGTTATTTATGTTCTTTAGTATATGTTCAGAATTTGAAATTGCCATAGCAATAATTTACATAAAATGTTTTCACATAAAAAACATACGTGATATAAGAACTGTTGTTTAAGACTAAACAAAATTGTTTTACATAAATACTTTTTCCTTAACTTTCTACTTAACTTTTGGTATGGATATTATCCATGGTTGGGGACCAATAGAAACTAGATGTTTTTTTAAAAATTCAATGATAAAAACCATCAGTTTCTTCTTTGAAAGCTTAAGTTTTTTAAGAAAAATATCTGAGAGGAAAAATCCATTTTAAAAAAGAACCCAAAAGAAAAATATCTCCTCTATATTTAAAACAGTCAGTAAAATAATACTCAAACCCAGTATAGTAATGATCCATAAAATCTGCTGTAAATTCAAAGGTGCAAGGGATTTGTGACAGGACACACAAACTACTCAGCATTAACTGTTTAGTCTTCTAGTATAACACATATCCTTGGATATTAACTCCTAGCTCATTCTAAATTTTAAGAGTGCAATAATTTTTATATGCAAATCTAATTTTCATAATTTTTGAATTTTTATTTGTTAAATTGACAGAAAAGTATCAGAAAATTAAAAAAAAACCCACAGATATCTTAATTTCCCAGTAATTTTTCTTATAGTAAAGACTTGAATTCTAGAGCTTATGTTTCAAGGGCAACACTGCTTAATCCTAGGAGCAAAGAGACTACTGAAAGTGCCATAAAGTTTATAAGTCGTTAGAAAAATAATTATAGGCTATGAATCATTCTACACCAATAGTCTCTGGACATACTTAATACTGATCAGAAGATCTATACTCTTAATTCCTTCTCAACTTACATGTAACAAATATGAAAGCTCATAGCAAAGCCTCCTTTATTTACTTCTACTGTCTGATTATGGTTCTTTTTCAGTTTCAGAGCAACTCATCTAATCAGGGTTCAGTTATGGTCCTACAGAAATCTTCTGTCCCATTATTATGAAGGGAGGTAATGCCCAGCTCCTCACTCCAGCAACTGCTTCCCAGTTTTCTTAACTGTAAAATCGATGGCAGTGAGCAAAGTTATTGATGACTTTCCATAGCATGTGGAATTAGGTATGTTCTAGGGGTCTAAACACAGCTTTAAGGAGCAAAGAAGTCCAAAGCCACCAAAGGGTGTATCTCAATTTCCCATTAGGTAAATGTGGAATAATTCTTACATTCTCACACAAGAGGTTAATTAGCAAAAGCTTGAAAAGCAATCTGAAGGCTAAGTTTTTATTGAAGTGAATCACAAAGGGGCAGTTTGCCAAATGAGCAATTGTACAAAGTAGAAGTGAAAGGAAGTAAATGACCTAATAGAATTTTCCTATTTATAGGACTAAATGTTTTCATAAACACCAAGCTCGATTGAACAGCTATTACAGATATTTTCTCTGAAGTCATAAAAATTATACCCAAAAGATTTATTTTTTCTGTTCATCAGTAGTGCCAGATTTACCACTTTGACACTGTCTCTACACTTCCATTCTCAGCTGAGCAGCTCTTAAATCGGTTAAATTCTTCAGTCACTAGCTGTAAAAGAAACTATGTCTGAGGTGAAGTGTTTAACATGTCCAGAAGTCACATACAGAAAACAGTAAGTGCTTGCTTACATGTACAAATTTGTCCTGTTTCTTACATCACATACTGAAATTCATGTAAGGAAAGCTGACCTGGGCTAGAAATGACTAACCGTGCTGTAAGTTATTTGTGCACTGCTTGGTGCTGCTGAGGGCTCTGACTCTGCCAAAGGCTGCCTACAGCCAACCTTGATACCAAGCCACTGTAAGTGGCTAAACAGATGGCAGTTATTTTATTTTTAATCCCCTAAAAAGCCATAAAACTAGTTTAGTCACTTTTTATTTTCCTCTGGGAGAACTAAGCCACTGCCCTGACTTACGATTCTGCATAAATGACCATGTCTGAGTCCCGGAGAAAAATACTTAAATGAATTCCTCAGTCAGGGAATTACATTCAGAAAGAACGCGCTTAGCACTAAGTACATCCTTTAGTACTTTTCTAAATAAGTATAACACCTCCTGCTTTTTGATGCCTAATTAAAACTGCTACACTGATACATTATCTCCCTTTATTGTTTTCTCTTTTCAAGCACTGAATGATGAATTCTCAACAACTGTGACATTGCTTGAAATCTCTTTCTTATGCCATTTTGCCCCCTGCTTTCAATGTAGCTGCTAGAATGGTAACACTAAACAGTCTTATACCATTAAAATGCTTATAATTTTCATTAATTTCTTTCCTCTTTCTATACACATGAAAAAGGTTTGGGTTTGGTTGTATGGTTTTGTTTGTTTGTTTTGGGGAGAGTGTTGTTTTGTTTGTTTTGGGGAGGGTGTTGTTTTGTTTTTGTGTGGGGTTATTGTTTTGTTTGTGTGGTGTGTGTTTGTTTTGTTTGGTGTGTGTGTGTTTGGGTTTTTTTTCCTGTTTTAAATAATAAAAATTCTTAGGAGATATAGTAATTCAAACTATATTTCTCTCACCCATTTAGCACCACTAAAAGACTGGTTTCAAGCCCCAAGGCGATCTAAGACCTCAGACGCATTCTTTAAAAGGAGACGGTAAACAGATAGTGTTTACTTTTCCTTCCCATTTTAAGCTACAGCATAACATCCAAACCTAGTGTTCCCAATTGTGAGAGGTTTCTGGTTTTAGGAAGAAGAAAATATCATTATGACAAAATTTTCTGAACTTTTCTGTCAGGTTGTTTTATCATTATTAATGATACAGCCAAGCCCCTGCTCAGCATAATCCTTGATCAAAAAGGTACCAAGTCACAGTTTTTATGCTTGTGCAGGTAGTGTACATACACACAAAGAGAATGGCACAGCCTGTAATAAAAAAATGCCATAAAATACGTGAAAACAAGGAATATTAAAATCCGCATAGATCTTTAAATTCTGGACCTGTATTTATGGAGACACTATCTGTCTCTCCATAGAGCACATGAGTTGGGCCACCTTTTGTGGCCTATCCTCTTCCTGATCTTCCAGGATTCACAGATTTGTGAATAGGGGTGATAAAGAGCCTGGCCCTGGCTCCTCCTTTCAGTGTTTAGTTAGGGACCCACTGCAGATCAATTCTAAATGCTGTTTCAACTTGCTTTTGCTACCAGTCTCCACAATCTCCTGTGGCAGTTTCAGAAATTCATTACCCACTACATAAGGAAATACTTTTTTTCCTTTTAAAATCCACTATTTTCCTTGAACATTCCTTACTCTCACATTGTGTGATGAGTAACAGGTTTGCCATCACTTCACATGTGACAGTATTAGACCTTACCTTTTTGGTAACTTGAATGGTCTGGCTGGCCTAGAAAGAGGAAAAAAGAGAGTAATTGAAAATATATGAAATATACGTGCACAGGACAATTTCTTTAATTCTTCCCATACACGGATAAGCAAATAAATTATAAAAATCAGATATTTTAGAATATTAATTATTTTTAAAGGCACACAATCATAGTCAATTGAGTCTTCGCAAACAAGTAATTCAGAGAAAAATTACAGCTACAAAGACAGCTGGGTTTTCAAAAGTGGAATTTTATGCAGCCTATTTTTTGAGATTACTATTCCAGAGGCTTTTCCATTTTTCAACACAAGAATTCAGTACCAGCAAAAATCATGACAAAGCTTGCATATGGTGGGAACAGACAACCGAAACACCACGTTCTGACATCGCAATTCACAAACCTTTTTAATTGTCCATTGTAATCACATTACAAAAAAAATATTTTGGCCATAAACTCTGTCTTGCCGTAATAGAGGAAAAAGAATAACAAAAGGTACCTATATAAAACAACTTTTCAATGCAATTTTCTTTTATTTATTAAAAATCTAATGTAACAATACTACTCTGATGAGATAGCAAACCCAAATGCAAATTATTCTTATCTGCCACTGTTCAGTGAGCACTTCATTTTGTTAGCTATTAGATCACTTTCACATAAATTGAACTTCAGAAAAAATTCTCATGAAGAATCTGCAACTCCTTTCAAGAATTTCCTGTCTATGAATGCAACATAGAATCACTCCAAAGATATAAGCATGCTATGGCTTCAGAGAAGTTGACTTATGTTGTTTTACAATAAAGGACATATTCATTATTACTTCTTTAAAAAGATATAGAAAACAATAAATTAAGAAACAACTACTTGCATAAAATAGATCACTTGGTATTTCTATATTGAGGTCTCCAAAAGAGTAGATTTGTACACTTTTACTCCACCACATAAACAGTTCAAACTTCAGGCTCCTAGGAGTTTTTCATGAAGGTTTAAAGCTTAATTCAGTGTTTAGGAATGAGATTCAACAAGCCGGGCTGAAGTTCTAGTTCAGGGGAACCAAAATGTTCTGGCATAATCATCTCAAGGTAGCTGCAAGCAAGGCCCACACTAGGTGCGAGTGCTGCTTAGACTGCATCTCTAACTGAGCAACTGTAAAGGTGACAGGGAAATGACCCACATAAAACTGAGTCTAAAACACAACACCCTGTTGGGCTAAACCACAAATGCAATCCAATGCAAATCAGCTCTTAATGCAGCAATGGGCCACTTAATGTATATATTCAAAGCACTTCTAACATGATAGAAAAAGGGGTGATGTAAACATAATTGACAGCACAGAGTAATACAAATGCGACTATTCCTATTATCCCATTCCTCAGCAAGGAAGATGGAATAACAAATTAAAGTAGCAAAGCTAAACACTGATGGCTAAAGCCCTCTTTTACTCTTCATCTTCATTCATGGTATATCTCAAGCAATATTGCATGTAAACGTAACTATGATGGAATATTCTATCAAGAAATACAAAGCTATTATATTTATTTCCTCGAGAAATATAAATCCATTGTAATTTAACTGTTGTAAGAAATAAGAATTCTGTAAGAGCAAATTTCTCTCAGCTGTATTTCATTGCTGTCTGGACATGCTCCAACCAAAGAAAGCAGTAGAGCTGCCAACTGGGACATGCCCGTGGGTAGTACATAATAATAAAAACTACTCCTTGCAGCCATGAGGAAGATGGAGAAAAGCAGGATAACCAATCTGCATTTGCAGTAACTCAAGGATTAAGGGAGTGTACAGAAAAGGATCTTCTGTTAAATCCAGCCACAAAAATTAAATTTATGAAACCTCACTAACCTTCAGATTGTAGTCCAAGATGCAAAAATCTGACTTTCAGAGGTACTGAACATACACAATCTCAAACCTGATGCCAAAAACTTCAGGTACCACCACAAGAGCAGCAGATTCATCAGCAGACAAAAAGTACAGAAACCCAAATAAACCGAGTTCTGACATGATTTTGCAATAGTAAGTTGCCTAAGAATGGAGAGATCTTGTGGCAGGCTTGGGGACTGCTTACTGTCCCATCTACAGCCTTGACTGGAAAACCAACTATTCTCAACTCAGGCTAGACTAGATGATAAGAAACTGAAGTCAGAACTCACAAAACTTGAATCTGAAGTTAGTAGTAATGGGACTCTGTATGAAAAGAAATGCTTAAACAGACAAGCCCTTTCATAGACTAATTTGGCATCAATGCAGAGCACGATCTGAATGTGCTTCCATGCCAGTATCAAAAAGGGAACAAAGATACAGAGTCAGACATAACAGCTTTTTGTAATTGCAGCATACACGCTTGGATTTACAGATTAGAAATATATACAGATATATTTACAGTTCATATGGTGATTCAAACACAACTTGAATTTCTAGCTTTAATTTGTAAAGACCTGAATTTTCATATATGCTCAGTTACTTGTGGTGAGTCCCATTTGCATCTGTCTCATAACGGACCCTACCATGAGCAACACCACCATACAACTATTTGCACAACCAACAGACACCCAAGGACAACAACTAGTACAAGCTTTGTAATTAAGCTGACTTGTATAAGGGTTTATATGACGATTCCAGTTTATATTAGCAGATAAAATTGCCTTCCTTATCCTCAGACTTTGTCAATTTTAGTACCCACTTTTACAACACAGTTTATCTACAAGATTGAAAAAACAAGCAGGTGCTTAGTTGAGAATTAACTCCCCAGAGGCAATATCTTGCTCTGCATGGACTGCAGCGCTGCTATTCACATCACCATACACAACACTGGGCTATCCTTACCATGATGACCATGACTCTATAATGGGCTAGCTGGTTCATCCAGAGCCGTGTCCACATCACTATGCACTCCTCCCAAACACAATGGTTTGCCTGGACATTGAGGCAGAGAACTGAGATCCTCAAAAAGCTGGCAAGACAAGCATTGGGAAGGACCAATGTGTAACTGATAATGCCCCGGGCACAATGCAGGCACCTTCTCAATGTATCTTCTTATATATCACTTACATATCAACTCTTTCCACAGCTCTTCCAGCCCCTTCTGCATGCAAAATCTTAGCAGACAAGCAAATTTTATATTTCTCTCTTCAAGCTTTACTCTGTCTTTCAATTACCTCTCTGTAACTATATAGCAAAACAGATTTCCTCCACAGAACACAAAATGCATTTAAATAGATCAAACTTTCAAAAATTAACTTTGCCTAATTTACTTTACACAAAAGGGGTAAAAATACCTACACAACCATTCTCCATCCTCCCCCTTTCCCATCAAACACAAACTACATTTCCCTCTGCTTCCTCCACCTGCAAAATATATTCAGTGCTGAACAAACAATGATGATTAAGTTCTTCAAAGTTAGGGAGGGTTAAAGGTCACACCTGCTATCAAACTGTTTTGTTTCGAAAAGCATGCATTCAAAAAAAACCTGTGTACAGCCGGGTGAATTCCAGCAGTGTAACCAATCCCTTGCAGCTGTTGTGATGACTCTATTATATCGGTCAAGAGGAAAAGTTATCCTTGAAAACTATGGCCAAAAAATTCTTTAGTTATGCTCTAAAATACAGAAATGCATGGCAAAATCAGATCTTTCCCACTCAATTAATGCTGCTGTATCTAATTTTGAAGTATTATATTTTCATTTAGCCAGTTTAAATAACACCACTAACCTCCTAAAAAAGGTCTAGACAAAAGAAAAAATCCTCATCAGTTTTCATGAGAAAGAAACGGTGAATTCCATTATTTTGCTGGGACAAAAGCCAAGTTGATCTGTGTATCAAATTACCCTCGTACTTGGTTCTCACAAGTTTGATAGCGGAAAGTGACAATCACAGTTGTTTGTGACAGGACAAGCACAACCCAGTCATTATATAAATTACAGTCACTGATTAAAATCTAATACATACTATGTATTACCACAGGGGGAGAAGGGAAGAGGGAAGAAAAGGACAGGCTCTATTCTACCACCATTTACCACAAGCCTCAGCCACTATTCAACAGATGCTTTGCTTCATCCTGTCCTTTCTTAATGGCAAGTTTAGACTGAGCATCATACAATTGGGAACTACATAAAGAAAAGATAAATAGCTTGGTTAAAAACCCCAGATATTTCTCAACATGTATTTGGTTGACCAGCATCCCTCCTTCCAACATGGTGAAAAGCATGGTAAAAAGTGTTGCTATAAAATCTGAAAGTTTACTGTAGGAAATAACAAGAGTAGAAAGAGGATGGATCAGGGCACCAGTTTGGACTAGGCTACTGCATCTCTAATATTAACCTCTCCAGCTTTAATAAGCACTTGACCTCAGCATTTCTACCAATATTTTGAACAGTGAGGTAATAGAAAACATTTGCGCCTTTGTGTACATACCAACTTGAATAAGGGCCATTCACATGTATAAAACAATACTATTGTTTTACGTATTTTTCCATCTGAGAAAGATGCCTATTAGCATTCTAGCTTCCTGAAGGGGAACACGCCTTGCCACTCAGCCACATCCTGCCTTTAGGTTCTCAATGACCCAAAGTTTTCTTAGTTACAGCACTGAATGAGTTTTATCGTGAAAGTTAATACATTGGAAAGGGTATTACAGAGAGGGGTGTTTCCTAATTTCAAGAATCACAATGGAAAGTGAGATTTTAGAAATCCATAGTATTATTAAATCTAGTTCTGTAACCTTCATGTCATGTGGACATTACATGGCACAAAGCAATGTTTCACAAACACGGTCCCCGGTATGGAACCATTCCAAATTAATTTAACACTTAATAATAAAATTCTAGAGGGTTTACTGTTTTTGCAGTGTATTTGTTTCATTAATCTAATGCATTTCAGGGGAATACAAACCTGAACATGTCACGAGGACAATAAAGTATTTAGATATCCTAAGACATTACTTTGCAGCCCTAATTTTCAAACCTCAGTTGCGAGAAAAGTATCAATTTAAATAACACCCTTTGCCTCACACCCCATGGAATCAACGCTATAGCTGCTTCCTGAGCGGGTGCAAGAAACCCTACAGAAAGTAGCCATGAAATGGAAAAATCAGGAAAACAGGCTGCATTTTGAAGCATATTTTGAAGTGTTTTCTACCTGTTGTGGTGCATGTTAGCAGCTATCAGTAAGCTAAAAGGCTGAAAGAGATACTCGTATGATATTGAACAGGAACACTGCTGCCTACATTGACAGTAATTTTTTTTTTTTTTAAATCAGTTAAAAAGCATCAATACATTCCAAAATATATATTTGTAGAAACTTATCCAAACAATGCCTTCCTCAACCATTTTAAATTCCTATTGTAATTCTGGATATTGCCCTGGATAAATATTTGATTTCTATTTATTTCTTGCTGCTTAGATACAATTAATTTCTATTTCACAGTGTGGAAATGTAGAGACTAGAGCTTGGATGCAGAAGGGCTTTTCCCATTTTCATCTTGTAGGAACAACAAACCAGTTAGAATCTGAGCTAAAATTGGTGCCTGTGGGCTACCACCCTCACATAGGGCAGCACAGAGACTGCCTGGCATTACTAGGCCCTGTTCTAAAGCGTAAGGAAACAACAAGCAGCACCACAGATAAATCCAAAACTGTTAGTACAGGTGCTTCTCCTCCATTTCATTCCTCAGAGGCAGCAGGTAAGGAAAGCGGAAAGCTGCACTTGCAGCAGCAATATCCATCTGCTTCTGGTGCTTTGCTGCAGCTGAGCCATCCTCCAGCACTGGTGGTGGAAACCGTCTCCCAGCTGGAACTAGCATTAACTGAGGCACCGCTCTTCGTACCATTGCTGGCCAACAAACATTTTATTATGAACCCCCAGTTGACTGGAATAGAAGCACCTCAAAGATAACACATCAGTCTTTCCAAACACTCTTCCTATTCAATTGCAGGAACTGGTCAATCACAACTGCTCCAGCAAAATGGGATCAGAACAAATGAATATTGCAGAAGATCGCTAACGCCTTTTATTTTCTGACAGTATGGACAAACACTGACTGTTTCACATAATCTTGATTCCATTTTCCTCAAGCAGGTATTTATAAAAGGGATGTATTATTTATCTTGATACAACTAACATCACATCCATAAATAGACATAGCACATTTGTGATAGAGTGCACTCTTTAGGACACAAACTATATCTTCTTTCTGGAGCGAACTGTATATCAGTCTAAACACAGTAGCACCAAAAAATGAATTATTAAAAAGTCAATAGCAGAAAAACTAATTTTGCACTGCTGCCTTTCATTTCAAGATTCACTTGAGTCAAAATGTTAAGTCATGATAAATAGCTGTACTTACCAAAAAAAAAGAAAATCAATATAAAGACTTCCCTGTCCAGGGATTATGAGGTGTTTAACCTCAATGCTTTACTTTGCCAGAGGGAAGGCATTCCCTTTGTTGGTAGATCTGGTTACAAGAAGTGATAAAACATAGCCTTTTATCATTATTACACTCAAGGATAAGCTAAATCCCTGCAGGACAGATTGAGATATGAATCATATTGTACTCCTTCCATTAGAACATACAATGCAAACTTAATCCCAGGAGACAAAGAAAATCCTTGTGTTTTCAGAATGACATTGACCCATGAGAACAATCTGAATTGCTCTTAAATATCAGGCTAGCTTTTGCTGCTGTATCAGGTATAGCACCTTTGTGCTTTATCATTTTAACAATCACTACAGTCACTCGGGCAACAAATCCAACAAAATAAGTTGCAAAAAACCTTTTTACAAGTTTCCCAATTTAATTCTCCTTGATTCTAATCATAAACTCTATCTGGATGAGAGATTTTTTTTTACACACATATTGTTTATTGCATTTGTCCACACTTAGCTTTATTTATTTACATTTATTAAATAATCTTAAATGAAGAACAGGACAAACCACAGCAGAAAGATGTTGTAAAGATGACAGAGAATTCAGTTTTAGGAGAAGTTGTTTTTTTAAATGTTTTATTGAAAACAAGAAAAATGCAAATAATTTTCTTGTACTCTCATATATAAAATGTCATGGAATGATAAAAAGATTTTATTTTTTATCTTTAAATTATCAGCGCGAGAAGATCTGAAATGAACTGCTATTCCATCCCATCAAAAAATGTGAAATGTCAATATTGCAGTTTAGCTTAACCTTATATTTATGAATTATTTCTGCTAAGACTATCCTTATGAATAAACAAAATTAAAGTCTTTGTAGTAGAGAAACTGAAAATCAATATATTATTTGGCAACTGTATTATAGATGTCAATTCACACTTTTATAGTTGAGATACCAAGCTTTATAAAGATTCTTGTCTGCTCTTCTTGTATTCTTACCTACCTCTCTTCAGTTCCAACTGAGGATCTGTGCTATGTTTACAGCAAGTACAAGTAAATAATGTTTCCTTTCTGCAAGGAAAGCATTTGTAAGGAAGATGTTAATGATAATAAACTCACCATCTCCATGATGCTGCCTCTGATTGAAATTTAGCATAAACCTGTATGCTTTACTGACCTATGCCACGTACACTGGGCAAAACCAGATTCCTTGAACATCAGTGGCAAACCCTTATATACTTCACTAAGCTAAGGTTTTGCTCACTTTCTTTCTGCTATAAAATCAATATTAAACTTGACTAATCTACTTTTGAAAAAGTAACGGGTCACAAACTGCCAGCTCATGCCAACATACAACAGGAAAATAAATTTCCACCAAGTGAATAGAGATGGAAAAAGGTCAATACAATCATATTGACATCCTATACATATGTGCTTTCATTTGGAAGTTGTTTTGATTAGTATCCCTGTATGATTAATCATATGCTTAATTAAAAAATTCTATATATTTATAGCATACAAATGACTTGAAATTTAAATGTTGGGGTCTGTCCATCCGTGTTCCCCCCTTCTTTTCCTTGCTGCTCTGTAAGGATGGTATGTATGCAGAAATTCAGGATTTGCTTATAAAGTTTTCAGTTTAAGGTTCCTCAGAACCTCATTTTTGCAATACTGCTTCTAATGACTTCCCTCTTTCATCTTCAACAACTGACTAAATATTATCAACTACTAGGAAAGATGTCTCTTTTCCTTAATAGCATCTGCTTGGTTCACTTGTCTTGAAGAGAAGTAAATCATCATCATCTCTGCAGGAAAATCTGTGTATGAAGGAGCCAAGTAATACACACCCTACAAAGATTTTTCTTGTATTCTCTTTTCCACTAAACTTTTCTCCAATGAGTGTAGACACTTTTAAACACAGTTCTCAAACTATCAATACAAAAATTTCCATCAAACATACTTAAACTGGATTGTTCTAGCTTTAAATGGCAACATTTATACATAATTTAAAGTATATTCTTCTTCAAAAGGTTTAATTGAAGCTATATATACATACTCCTTTAACTTCTGAAGCACTAAGAGCAGGACCACATATAGCACTGCCTGGCAAGTTAAACAAAAGTTCTGAACCATTCAGGACAATAAAAAAGGCTGAGCAAAATACCACCATGAATCATTATTTGAAAACAAGCCAACTGCTAATTTGGAGCAGACTAATATTATTTCAAGATCCTTCACAAATCTAAAACCATTAGTCTTTTTTCTTTTCTTAGTAATTACAGTAAAATTAATAGATATGTTCTGGGATTTAGACTAGAGTAGTTTTCAGCATTTTTACTGGCAAAAAGTTCCTTCTTTAGAAACATTTTATTTCAAAGCTGGTTTTATTACACTTCCTAGTTGAATGGAGCAACGCAAGGTCATGGTCACATCTTGTATTTCTCTGACAGACAGGAAATTAACATGACCCAAGAAATTACAACTTCCACACAAGAAAAACTCCATTCCATGATACCAAAGGGAATGAAGAGCAAGAGCACCTATTTTTATCACGGTATTTCTCCACAGAGCCTGAAAACCATATTCTTAAAGACATTAATGATTTCCATTAAGCATATGTAAGCTTGACTCTGGAGCAAGGAGACTTCAAACTGTGATATATCACACTCGAAGTGGTACAAGCTTCAGTCTTCCTTCCTGTGCAGATGTAAGAATTTGTGAATGTAAGGCAGCAGGGGGGTCATTTTTGCTCTAAGAAAACCTTCTTTGACCAGAGAACTTTTTTTTTGAAGATAGACAGCAAGCCCTTACAGTTTCTCCAAATTATTAGACTGACTATGAGGACAAACGCTAGTTTTTCTCTTTCCACATATATGACCTCTTGCAGCAAACAAAACTATTGTTACTGAAGCAATTCTGTTCTAAAGTTAGTGAAGTATTTCAGGCGTTGAACTGCATGTGAATTTAGTTACTTAGAATGTCATAAATTTTAAATGATGCAAAACAAGTATATATTCATCAAAACTAGAAGATTTAAAAGGTTTTAGTAAGCAACTACACAAAGAAGAATCCTCAAATTATGCTGACACAGATGAAAATGTGTACTTATATAATGTGACATCACCATCAGTACCTTCTGAGATTAAATTTGTTTTGTTTTCTCAGTAAGAAGCAAGTATTTACTGAACCTTTAAAGGTTTTCAGCACTGTAGCTAAGATCCCAAATGATGTGAAACTGCTCAGGCACTCTCTGTATTTCCCTCTTGCACTGTGTCTCAGATTTTTTTGGTTTTAGTGTTCAAGCACCATTGACTACTTTAAAAAGCATGCACACCAATTACTACTTAGTAGGAGATGAAGCCAACACTGAAATATCATCAGAGGTGAAGAACAAGTGATTCTGGAAGGAGCTAGAGACAGAGAAAATTATGGTGACTTAAAGAGCTTTCCAAAGTGAATGTTCCTCAGTCTCCACCTTCCCCCCATTATAAAGAAGAATGAAGTCTTCTTAGAAGTAGGAATATTCAAATCTTTCAAATCTCAACTCTTCAAGAGTGCTGAAAATCAGGTCACTGACCACATTTAGTCTACACTTCTACTCTGTTGTCTAGTGTTGTCTTGTTTCACATTCAAACTTTATCACAATCTCCTATTAAATTAAAGGTGCACGAGAACAACTATACAAGGTCAAACCATTTGTTTTGGTTGTCCTGCCACCTTTTTTTTTTTCTAAATACATTTATGTAAATGCTCAGTTTTAAAAGTTCTCAAAACCCACACCAACTAGTCCTTTTGAGGAATGAATACAGACGATGCTGGTTTTCCAGTCAAATTAGTACAAAAGAAAGGACCTGTGTTTTACCATTTCCCTCACATTATCAGCTTTATGTCTTCTGAAGACTGCAGTTCAAAGGCCCAGAAGATTGCTAGTTAAATACCAGCTCTTCTGTTGCTCAAGGAAAGGTGAGGGATACAGGGCACGGGATATTCATTTTCAAGCACATACAGAGCCTGGAGTTTGTTTGTAAGTGGCAGAAACTAAAGGTCACAACATGGCCAGGCTGGTACTCAGCTGTACTCAGACCAGAGCAGGAGCCTTCAAAGTCCCTTTTTCCTATTGCAAAAATGCTTACTTCAAAGCAATCTGAAGTCTAGACAAATACTAAACCTTAATTAGTACGATTAAAACTTGCAAAAATCCCTTGGACTGCCTAATGAATGAGGGGATTTTTTTAGGTGCACTTAATGTTTTTCTAGAAGTGTTATTTTTAAATTGGTCAACCATTGAATTAAAAATGACATTTTTTTATTTGTATTCTGACCGCTGCAGGCCAGCCCTTTGCTCTCAGCTCTGTGCAAGACTAATAGAAAGTGCAGCATGTTACTTCCATAGCCAACAGTGCACAATAATCATCACAGGAACAGTAAATGAATTAATAAAACCAGAATAAACCCCTTAAGGTAACCCACTCAGGGATCAAGTAAGACTAGAAGTAAAAATGAGTAAAAAATGAGACAGCAGAGCTCAAATTATTGATTGCTATGAAAAAACAATAGAGAGAGAGAGGAGAGAGAGAAAGGAGAGAGAGAAAGGAGAGAGAGAAAGAAGAGAGAGAAAGAAGAGAGAGAAAGAAGAGAGAGAAAGAAGAGAGAGAAA
>JAAGNO010000397.1:0-16476 GCA_033439905.1 Ceryle rudis
TAACTTGATGGAGCCATCCCTTAAAGAGCAAAGGAACCAGCCTTACTTTAGCTTGGACAGGTTGTCTGGAGTAAGCCGTGTAGCCTTCTGTCAGGACTCGTTTCCTGATAATTTCGTCAGTTTCTTTTTGGTGGGGGGGGGAGGGCCTATAAATACCAAGTATTCTATCAAATTAATCCTGAAGAAAATTTATCTGAGTATTTTAAAAAAAACAAGACTAAGGAAGAATGCATGCCTATTCTCAAACTATTCTTCTTGCAAATGACTTTATTAATCAGAAATAATTATTAACTAAGATGTAGCAGCTTAACGAAAAATAGCAGTTTTCCACAGCAAGCACCGAGAGAGATCAAGCTATGACAGAACAAACAAATTCTCTGGGTCAGTTCCAGACTTGTTCTATCTGATGGCCTTTTTTTTAACCTCACTCATAATCCATTTTCTCCTTGCTGTGACAGCGATACTTGGAAATGTTAGGTTGTCAAAATTCACTCAATTTCCAAATAATTCTACATTGCAGTACATCATCAACACTTGACTGTGTCCATTATGTGCTACGTATTCTACCTTAACTTTTTCATGGTACACATCTTTGAATGTAATGTAGTGGACAGAACAAAATCCACTTCAGAGTAGATAGAATGAAATCAGAGATCACAGAAACACTGAACAGATTTTGTTTTTTAATCAGTGGATTAAAAAAGCCTAAAATTTTTAGTATTTCCTATTGTAATATAAATACTTTCGAAAGGTTGAATGAACACTTTCTAAGGATGATTATTGTGCAAGAACGTTGTGTCATTTTTTAAAAAAGAAACTTTTTAGAATACTTACAAAATATATAACACATTCTTGTTATTTTAATACCAAGAATTTGGTTTAATATCTGCAGATTTCCTACTAGAAAGAAATCTCTATTTAGATAGTGACAACATAAAATTTACACAAAGTTTATTACAGTAACTCAGATCAAAGCAGCCCCAGAAGGCATACTTCCCACTCAAAACCAAAACAAACATTTCTGTAATGTCCTACTCATGCTATTTGAAGAAAATGCTAGAATACAAATTAAAAATTTACCTGGTCCTCTTGTTACTTCTTGATTTTTACTGGTGAAGAGTGCTATCTTTGTTACTGATGTGCTCCTTTTAAAGATCTGAATAGGTTTTCTGCTGATTGCTCTCCGTGGCATCTTTTATGCAGGTGCTTCTTGTTGCTAAGAGATCAGTTGCTTAGAGATGGAAGTTTGTTTTTTGTAATAGATCAGGGGCCATTGCTATTGAAAAGAAAATGTTGTAATTTACCTCTACAGTTCAATGTATCTGCTGCAAAATAGCCAATGACAGAGATGATGCATATGCCTAATGCTGATTAGAATTTTAACTGAAGAATAAAACAGAAAACT
Source organism: Ceryle rudis (assembly GCA_033439905.1). Classification (NCBI taxonomy): domain Eukaryota; kingdom Metazoa; phylum Chordata; class Aves; order Coraciiformes; family Cerylidae; genus Ceryle; species Ceryle rudis. Next base: position 1,406 of record JAAGNO010000397.1, read on the forward strand.
GAACAAAGTTTATTATTATGCTTAATGGCTCTGAATATCAAGGCAAGAGATTCTTCATTTAACTGGAGGTGCAGTTAGCAGAAATTATATTAATTCTTTGCCTACCATATCTAAATATATATTTAATTTCCAACAGAAAGGAAGAAAAGTCCAAAAGTCTTATTCTAAATCTGGGATGCATAATTGTTGATAACCTTTTGTAAGATACAATGCTGCACTAACGTTGGAATAGTATATATATATTTGTATATACTGTTTCCTTTATATTCCTAGTTGGTTTGGTAGCTCTTCAGAATTCCTATACAAACTAAAGGCCAGTTTCTCTGCTTTGTGATGCTTCTTTTTTTTGCTGCAGCCTTGGGCCACATGAACAGACCCAATTCATGAAAATCTAAATGTTTTCAAGAACTGCATCAAACAATTGCATGAAACATTAAAATAATGTCAAAAATCTAGAAATGAAGGTGATGATGTTATTAGAAGACAAGACTAACACAGAAGTATGGATAAAGTACTGGTGTCTGTTGCTTACTGTTTTGAAACACCAACAGAAGTCTAAATTTTCTCAATTTCTGCTATGGGAAATCCTTAGCTTACTCAGCTGTCTGTTCTATAAATTTACCGCATGAATCCAAATAAACTGTTCTGTGAAATAGGTCAAAGTAATCTTTTTTTTTTTGCTTAGTGCTCTCAAATTTAGAAAATCCAGTCACTCAAGTCTTTTCAGCAAGGCTGTGTTATGTCCTCTGGCAGTAAGACACTATGCATCCTTGTCTTACACTGTCAGGCCAAAAATGAAACAGATTCCCATAAAACATTTTCATTCTTCTTTTTCTGAATTTGCTCAAGAATTTAGCATTAGCATTTAAAAGGAATAAAATAAAACACGAAAGCACTTTTAATAAGAAAACACATCTAATGGGTTAAAGGGTCTTCTATCTGAAGGACTATGATCTCACTTGGAATAAATGGTACTGAAGAGCTATGTACAATAGTTCCAGTGATAGAATAATTTTAATTCAGGGAAGGGTAGAAAAGGCCTAGAATTTTATTGAATGTGCAATCTCTTTTGAGAAGCTTTCCTTAAAGTAAGTAAATAAATAAATAATGCAGACAGTTTGGGAAGAATAACGACTGGATTCATGTGGAAATGCTTCTGGCAGTACTGAAACCTCATTTAAGATACAGAACTTGCACAATCAGAAGCCAACATAATTTCAGACTGAAAACTGAACTCTTGTTCATTTTCCATTTGCACACACTCTTTCATATCTATTTATTATGCAGAGACTTGTTTACAGTACTAGCAGAAAGGGGCAGAACTTCAGTGAACAATTCTGTTGTGTCCTGCTGGTCATAATAATGAACAGCATAGTATCTGATGTTCTGAAAGTGTTAAAATTTGGTTTATTTCAAAAAGAGATGTGTTTAATTATTAAGCCTACCTAAAAAATCTGTGGGAAATTGTCCATTAATATTTTTTTGTTGTTTTAACAGGCCAGGTGTATGTTTTTATTGCTTGTAGACTAGTCACAGTTATGTTCTGGAGGAGCTAGATTTTGTGGCTGGTTTTCATCCATTTAATTATATCTTTCTTATAGATTGTTAATGTGGACAAACTAATATAAATTATCAGTTTTGAAGTAGATGGACAATTGTTTCATGAATACCAAATTAAGAAATATTTATGCAGCAGTATAAGAAAATTACCATAGAAAGTTTGCAGCTACTTCCCATGATTTGAAACTGCCTTTTAGTATTGGTTTGGTTTCAGCTGCTGAGGATAATAGCTTCTGTTGGTCTTTTTGCTACTTTTCTTGTGTTTTCCTTTGCGTTTCTTACATATTTTAATCGGAAATCAAACTCAGTATTTGGTACCACTGCAAACACATCATTGCTTTTGTGTTCTGTCCCAGATATGAAAGGAAGTTCTGATGCCTCAAACCCTCACGTGGTTGCGGCTGTCACTCACTGACTCTGGAAATGGTATGTTGTTTTATAGGTATTGGGTCAGGCTGTAGTATTAGAGAGTAACATGGCTATTGGAAAAAGAGCTCGGGAAGTTGCTTACTTTCATTATTGCTGCACTGCAGTCGAAACAAATATTAGCTTAATTTGGAAACATATCATTAAATATTCTTTATTATACATGCAAATGGTAAGAGTAAACTACTTAACTACTAATTTTTAAAAGATTCAGAATGAGGAGTTTGATAAAATAAGAAGTTAATGTAAAGAATGTGAAACTAATACAATTTCTCTCTTTGTCACCATGTGTTGCTTGAGGTTTAGGACAGTTCAAGAATGATCTGGCCAGTTTTCCACACAAACACATTTTGATTCCTTGCTCCATGATCATTTATGTAAACAAAAGTACTGATTTTTAAAAATGAAAGGTCAGGTAAAGTTTTTGTTGGGGCTTCTTCTTCTGTCAGTGCTATTTGCCTACTTACTGTGATAAACAATTTGTGCATGAATAGTAATTCAGGGGAAAGAAGATAGTTGAATTGGCTGTGAAGTCACAAAAATGGGTTAAATAATGTGAAAATACTTGCTTATTGTTAAACTAGTTTTTGTCAAGACTGACTTCTGTGGGTTATATCTTTAAATCAGATATAATTTCCATATACCAGAGAATACATATTTAAGTTCTTTCTTGCCCAAGAATTCCTGGAACTTTGTATAATGCAACCAGAATAATTGGACTTGTTGTTCACTACAAAGATCTATGATTGAATGCTACAAATTCTTCAGACCCTGAGTAGGCATTCACTGAATTAACAAAGTTCTTTTTTATACCATTAAAAACAAGGCAGTTTGTTTTGTTTTGGTTTTTTTTTTCCTAAATAATTTACAATAGACATTTGAGGGAAAAGGATGCAAAATGCTCTTCATAGTTGAACTGAAGGGTACACAACCCTATAGGGACCCTGTAGCTTATATGGTAAAATTTATTAGAATTACTCTTTACTTGCCATATGTACTATTTTCCTGTTATCCTAGACAAGTCAGTTGTCAAGTATTAAGAGACTATTGCAGATATTTGTATTCAAATACTTCCTGTACTACTTTCTGGTAGCATATCTGTTCCTCTGGTCCAATCCAACTTGTTTCAACCTTATACCATTGCCTTGGAAATGAAGGGTTTTTTAGATCCTATTTTTTGGTCACCCATAATTCAAGGCTCTGTTTAGTGAAGAATTTTGGCTACCATCTCCTACTTCTTTGTCTTTAAGTGACAATTTCTGCATAAGCTTGCTGTAACACTGCTGTGCATAGGAGCTAATTATTTGTGGTGGCTGCTACTCTGTTAGTATATTGCACATAAAAATCAAAATACTTGTGTGTTCAGTGCAGTGTTCTTAAGTAGGCCTTCCACATGGTTCCAGTAGCTACAGTATGCTTCCCCAGAATCTCTGCTTGCTGAAAAGTTTTCAGAAATGTTTAAGGAGTGCCAGATGAAAGAAAAGCTTTGGGAGAAGCTCATTATGCTGCCAGGTATGAAACAGTCAATAAGTGCCTCTCACAATCCTTTCTGCCTGTACTGTCTTGAGATAGCTACAGGTCTTCAGAGATTATCACCTTTTGGGACTTGGGGTTTGGTGGAAGGTTTTGTTTTTGATTTTTTTTTTTTTATTCTGTTGTTGATGGAAAGCAGTTCTAGGTGGGCTTGAACACTCAAAGAGATCTCTTCACTAATTTTATCTGGAGCAGATGCAGGAAAAAATGTTAAGTGCTATGGATGAATGCAGCTTCTTTGGGAGTCATTTGTGTACATATGCTTTTATTTTCTTAAAAATGTTTCACACTTAGTATTTGTGTGCTCATTACAATCATTGTTTCCCTGAATAATACATAGGTGTGTAGCTGCAGAGGAGCCAGTGGGATAGTTCAGCTTTTTTTTGACTGTTTGTCACCCCAAACCTGTACCACCTGGCTTAAAGGAGGAAGTGCAAATGCCACATTGCAGTTTTGGTGAGTAGATATTTAGGTTACTCACACAAAAATGCATAATTGACTGTGGCATTGTATTACTATCAGAATGTTAATGATTACTTGAGAGTCACCTACCTCAACTACTACTGCATGAACTAATTACTATTTTGGAGTCTACTTTGAAATATTTTGACTATATTTAGAAAAATATTTAAGTATCTAACACTTCTTCTATGAAGGGACTAGTAATGGCATACATTCATAAGTCTTTTAGAAATACTGGTAAAGAAAACTGTCTCTCTGATTGATTGTAGTTTTCTGTGGGAGGTGGTGATTGTCAGGCCTCCAAAAACATAAAAACCTTTCTGAAGTTACAGTAAAATGATAAGGAGATGGTGGGCTGTTTCCTTAGTATCTGATCAGGAGAAGATGCTAGTTCATGTAAAAATACCAGAATCTGACCTGTGAAGGTTGTGTTGCTGTACTATTACATGAATAGTCAACCCTCTTCAGTGAATGAGGAGATAATCCCGATATTTCTTCTAACTTTCAAGATATTGATTTATTGGTAACTTTCAATTGTATTTTGTTATATTCATCATGCTTATGACAGTTAACAGCAAAAGAGTTTTTTCTTAATACTAAATATTTGTTGTAATTTATAAAAGGCCAAAAATTAATGGAAACCTTTTGAAGAGAAATGGAGGGGATGGGTAAAGGAAGATTATGTGTTTGTATATAGCTACACTACTATGCTGCCAGTCTACCATTTTTATTACAAAGTTATGTTGCTACTGCCTTTTGAAATAGGCATTAGATGTTACTGTTCTTTCCTACTAAAAGGATTTAAACCTTGTAATAAAATTAAGCTGTATTTTCTTGGTGACTCCCCCTAAAATCACTCTTGTCATTCTATCTACATTAGGTTCATAGAACAGCATTAAAAAACTGTCAGTGAAAGTCGAAATGGAAAGAGTTAACAATATGGATATTTTTCTCCTATTAGTCTGCCTGCTTAAATTCAGATCTTCAGACCATAGTAGACTACACTCGTTAATTCAACAAGTACTACTTACTTTGAAGATGGGGACAGTGTGTTCTGGTCACAGGCATCAGCAGCTGTAATGAAGTATTATAGGAACAAGTCATGGATGTGCTATCTAAAACTAACTATTAAGTATCTGAGCATTTACAGTTTCAGCTTGTTAGGTGTTCAACTTGTTTACATATTTTTTCTTCTCCTGAACTGGTATTGCAGCTGGTGAGAAAAAGAGAGCTATGTGAAGATTTCTTTGTCCTTGATGAGCAGAAGCTAGTGAGACTATCTCAGATTTTCTCTTTGTCCATGGATGTAAGACTAATTAGAGAGCAGCTCTTTGGGCAGTGGAGAAAGGCTCTTTGAGAGACAATCTGTTCCTTTTTCATAGAAAAATGTTCAGGCTATTCAGAGTAGTTTAGGATGAGCCTTCGGATAGCTACAGGCTTCTTTGACAGCTATATACTCTTGGGCAGTATTCTTTTATGTGATGATGGCAATAAAAGTGATACAGAACTTGTACTTGAATGTGCAGCCACAGAGGCAGAGTATGTTCTATTGAACTTTCAAACCACTTCCCCCATTTTTTTTTCTGTTTTAATTTCTTTGATGTAATATGCATGCTATATCAGTATTATTGTTTATAAAAACCTGATTTACACAGGATTTTATCATACTGATTCAATATTAATATTATCTACTTTGCATTGTAAGTGCTTATATGCCTGAGCAGTTCATGCCAGTAAATTGATTTCCTCTTTTGCATGAGGTTTAGAATAATTTCATCAGAGAGTTAGAAAATGTAAGATTTGAAAAATCTTTTGTAAGAACTTTTATTTCTTATAGTCAACTTTCTTATTGATGAAATGGTATGCATGTATGGAAGAACATATATGATTAAAAGCTCATCTGTGCTACATTAATACAACTAAGCATATGTATGTGGGCCCACTGCAATGGCTGCAGCCTCCTTTGCTGTATTGTTAGTCTGAGTATGTTTTTCTCAACCTGTTGGCAGAATTTAGGTTCTTCTGTCTGTCTCTGAGGTGAAGTTCCCAAGGAGATAATACACAGTGCTGTTAGGTATCTCTTTCTTCCATTGATAAGACTTTTTCCTTATTTTTGGAGTTTGTCTGTCGCTGCGTAACTCTTCAAACATTTAAATTGGTAAGCACTGTTTTTGTTGCTCTAATTATTCCTATTGATGGACTTGTGAAAAAAATTCCCTTCCCAACTCCTGTCAGTTTATCCTGTAGAAAACTTGGGACGGTCTGGAGTATCTGCCTCTCTGAGCATTCCTTGCACTGTAATTCCAGTTTCTTTGCCTGTTCTTAAAGGGGAAAGATAGGATTGCAGTCCTGAAGGAATACTGAGGTGTAGTTTCTAGCTGTTTGGCCAGATAATCACCATGTATTGGCCAGGTGCTGGCATTACCCTCCTACTCCTTGGGATCTGTGCAGGTATGGTAGGAGTGAATAGGTCCACCAAGGCCACCAAGGATTTTCATGTTCTTGTGGCTCTTCTTCTGCAGCTTGAATATACTTTCTATCTATCGGTGCTACTTTTAGAAAAATGCTCTAGTATCCACTAAATTTTCCCAAGATTTCTGTTATTTGGCCCTTAAAGTGGGACCAGGAGTCCATTGTACTTTTGTCGTATCACATAGAATTCTGTCAGTTGGATATATTGTGGGATGTTTCAGGCTTTGTTTTTTCTAACAAGTAGGGATGCTTTCCACCAAAAGTTCAAAACAAAAATGTTAAATTTTTCTAAAAGGGGACTATAGCCAAATCTCTAGTGCATATAATCCCAAGCAATCAAGGCAGTCACTATAAGAGTGCTTACAGAACAGAACATTTTCAGTGCTGAAGGTGCTGCAGACATTTCCTTAGTAGAATTAAACCACTGAATTACAATACTCAAGTTTAGCTTCTAAAGAATGTATGTAGTAATCAAGTGAAGATGCCTCTAACCACTTCTACTTGTTGACTCCTCTGAACGGCTTCTTCAAGTGCTGTGGTTATTTTAATAATGGTAATGATTTCTGTCCATACAGCCTTGGCTGAAGTGGACGGGGTTCAGAGAAGCATTGTACTTCTGAACCATTGTACTTCTTGAAAGAATAGCAGGTTTGCAAAAGCATTTTCTGTATACAGGAGTTATTGCTAAATAAGAGGGGTTTTTTGTAAGTTTGGGATTTTTTTTTTTTCTCTTATATAAATTTGCCTGTACATCAGTCCAAGTTATGAAGTATTTTATGACTGATCAGCTTCTCATAAACTGCTGGGGTTTTTTTCCATTTGTGCTGGTTTGGCAATACAAGAAGCAAATGTTTTGAAATGGTCTATGGAGAAAAAAATACCACAAATATTAATGAATCCAGCTTAAATCTGGTAGTATGTGTCTGAGAATCATAAACTTTACAATGATTTCTGCTAAGGTATTTCCTGAATGACCAACTAATTAGCTGTTACATTAGAAAATATAATAATACGTACATTGAAATGAACACAAATTGTGTTGCTGTTCCAGTTGCCTTTATCCTGTAATTAAATCCTTAGTTTATAATTTTTTTGTTCAAAATTTAAATACATCTATTTTACATTGTGGTTGTTCAGATGCTGAACTAAGACTGACAACTATATTTAGTTCTCTGGTTCCTCTTTTATAGAAACATTGAATTAGCATAGTATAGGTTACACAGCAAAAAAATGTTAGCTTAAGGCTAAAAGGCCATATAGTAAAAAAGGCTGTATAGCAGAAAAGTTCAAGTTCAGCTGCCCAGATGTTCTGTTGCTGTTGTTTGTAATATAAAATGTACCTGCAGATACAACCTCTAACTGCTATCAGAAATATTGTTAGATCTGATTATTACTCCCAAGCTCTTCTTGTAAGAGGACCTCTACACCTGCAGAAGGTGTAGATACTCAGCACCTTTGCTGAGACTGCAGTCCTATAGCATCCAGTCTGTCAAGCACATTGAAAAGTCTGATAAAATTACTCTTTTCTTAAAAGTCTTTCTAACTTGATCTACTTGTTTAGAATTTTTTTTATTTATTTGAGTCATCATTTGTTGCATTTCTTATCCTTTTGTGGTATCTTCAGATCTTTTTATGTGGAAACAAGGAACATGTATTGAGACAGTGCCCTCTGAGGGGGTTTTCCCAGACATGGAATGTGCCAAGTTGCTTGCTTGTTGACGTGGGCTGTAGCTACAATGCCTGCAAAGGAACTAAGTATTCTGCCAGAGTGCCCCCTCCATCCTGTATTACCGGAACAATTTGAATGTTATGTCATAGACATGTGCCATTTTGAGATCTGCACAGACTTGCACATTTTCTACTCTCAGATTAAGACGTGAACATCTCTGAAACAAGGGTGTTTGGGGGAAAGGGAGGGAATGTGCCCCTTCTTCCCTCTGGAAATACCTCAGTGCTTTCCACACTTCCTAAATAAGGCAAAACATTCAAAATACAGTTTTGTGAGTGTGCATTCTATTATTGAGTTCTGTGTGCAGCTTTCCTGAAAATTGTGCATCTAGATAATTTATATAAAAAACCCCTACTTAAATTTGACATCTAACCTAATATTATGAATCCAATATATAAGTACTCCATGTCTTGCTTCTTTGCCTAGTTCCTATTTCCTTTGTGTGATCACTTGACATTATAAAATCTTTGAAATAAAGAGAATCTTTTAGGAAATGTGTCCAAATAAGGTGTATCCCTTGCACCTTATCCCACTTTCCCTGAGTGGTACCATTAATTTCCTTAACTTCAGAGATGTATGTCTAAACCTGTCTTTTCAACTTACTTCATTATCAGTAGAGGAAAAGCAGTTGTTTCTAGAATGTGATTCATCTTTTTCTCAGGTAGAAGTCTGTTTGGTCACATAGTTTTCAAGCCTGTCTGTAAGAGGCACTGAGACGTTATGGAAAAGTTTCTTTAAGGTTCCTCTATTGTTAATCCAGTTTATGTGGGATTTTTTTTCTTTTTTTTTTTTTTAATTTAATCCTGATTATAAGTAGTTGGTAATTATTTGGGGTTTGATGGAAACTATAAAACTTCTGACTGAAGAAGATCCAATTATATATTATTAGTAGACTTCAAAGATGAAAATGGCTGATTAGTTTAAATTGCTTTAATATAATTGTTTTTAATGTCTTTCTAATGCATGAATTTAATGCTGTCTTTAGTATAGTCTTTCAGTTACCTTTCAGTTATCCCTCTGTCTTTAAAATGACAATGTGTTTTACTACCAAGGCTCCAAAGAATATGTTCTGTGGTTTCGACTTGGGTTGATAGGTAGTGCTTATAATATTCTACCTAATATGGCTATCAGTTCTCTTCTTCTTGTGAATGTTCTGAGATCACACTGCCATTTTCTCAATTTATAAATCATAGTGCAGCTGGTGAATTGCTTTTGCAGCCATCTTTCTAGCTATTACTATGTTCATATTTCTGAAAGCCATAAATACCTTTAGTAAATTCATTATTTGAAATTCCTCCTTTATGACTTGTTAAACAGGTTATATATACTGCTTTTTCTTTCTCGTGGCTTTACAAATAGTTTTATGATATATATTTATGTTGTGTATGTAGATCAGATTAATACATTAAAAGTGGTCAAATAGGTGAAAATATTTTAATTCCTTGTGAATCACAATGATAAATTAAATGAATGACAGCAAGTTGAGGAAAACCAAGTTGGAACAATGTTTGTATTCAATATTTTGATTGCAGATTATAGAGAGCTACAGGTAGCTGTTCTGTATTGTTTTGTGTGCCACTCTCAATGTAGAAAGTATTTAGGTATTCAGTATTTAATTAGTATATATTCAGTATTTAATGATATTTGCTATTTAATTAGTGGCTAGGTTTGGCATTTTACTTTTCAAGGTTAGGTATCTGTATTTCCCCACTTATAGTCATTGGTTTCAGATTCCAGTGGTATTACAAAGATGTGATAGATCTGGCAAGCTGCTTATCCTTCGTTACATGTTTTGATCAGTTGCTTTTATTACCGTTGTTTAAATTATGAATAGGTGGTTGTAGCCATGGTGTTTGACTTGTTCTGATTGACTTTGCTCCTTAAGTCATCTTTCTCTATGAATCAGCTTTGATTTTTTTTCTAACATGTGTTGGAGGAATTCTGAGCTGTTGTCTGGGAAAGTAGTCTTTAGTTAGCAGTGCCCTGATGATGCATCTGGAAGGCACCTTCCTCCAAGATTATTGAATGTTCATTCAAAAACACTGAAATATTCTGCTCTGCCATTGAATAGTAGTTTGTGCTGACCAAATATTGCAAATACTGATACTGTTTTATTTTGAATGTTGAACACCAGCTTGGCTTACCTAGTAAGAAAATTTTTTTTCATTAGTTCTTAATTTATGATTTATCATTAAAACTGGATTTTCCAGAATAACAACTGTTACATCCTTTTTTTTTTTTTCCCCTGCATAAATTTATTTATTCTTGCAACTCTGTATTAAGTAAGAATTACTTTAAATCAGATATACTTCTTAAGATGTATGTTGCTGATCCCTTAAGGAGCTTTATATCCTTGTGCCACTGAAATACATGTTGGAAGCTTAAAGGTGTTGGGGTATAGCTCCAGCTTTTTCAGATGGATTTTTATTGATCTGTACAATATTGCTTGAAAGGATGTTACCCTATCTAACTAAACATTCCTATAATTAATTTAACTTATTCTAGTACTGTTCAATCTGTAACTTTTTTAATTGGTTGCTGTTTTGGTAGCAATACACATTTGTTTAGGGTCAATCCATTTGATGGATCTGAATTAATGATTAAGTTTTCCCGCCAAAGTATAGCAATGAAAAAATATTTCCATACAGCTTTCTTCTTACTAATATCTTTCACCCCAGACTGATATACAAAAATAATTGCATTAACTTTTCTGCAGTATTCTGTAGGAGCAACGAAGGGTTCTTCCATGAAAAGACTATTACTATATTTCATATACTACAGAATTATAATACTTTCTGCATATTTTATGTTCCTCTAATTCAGTGGTTTGGTTTTTTGTTTTTGTTTTTTTTTTTGTGTGTGTTTTGTTCCCCCCCCCCTTCTTGAAAAGCAAATCAGTATATCCCAGATGTTATAATCTCTGTGGAATGCATGTGCAGAAATGGAGTGGGTTGCATTCTGGTGTCTGTCACTGATTCAAGCCTGAAGTAATCCTGTGGGGTGAGGTTAATCATGGAGCTTAGTGTAGTCTGAATCACTTAGTCTGCTATTGTGGCCGACCTACAGTTATTGCGAAGACATTTCAAACCTACATATCCCAGTTTTTTCCAAACGTGAATATACTAAGACCTAATAGGAATTTCAAAATCTAGCCTTTCTTTTTGCATGTGGTGAGAAGCATTTTAACATTTTAATGCTAAGCCTTTGCCATAGAAATAATGTTGATTTCAGTGCCAACACTGAATTGCAACTGTGATTTGAATGGAGAAATTTTGCAGCTGCTTGGCTGCTAGTGTGTCACATGGTGTGAGCAGAGATAACAGAGATGACTCAAAGGGCATTTACTGTGTCTTGCCTTCCTGACCAGAGCCATGCTGAACGGTTACCAGTGTCAAAGGTTGCAAAGGAAAGCATGCAAAACTTAATGAAAAGCATACATAGGGTCTAAAGAACAATGCTGCCTTTCTACTTTGTAGGTTTGAAGAGTAGAGTAGGTTTGCAATCCTAAAACAAGTATGTTAAGACTGTCATATTTCCTAAGAAGGGGGTTCAATAAAATCTGTCAGTTGTCATGGGAGATTATGAAAGATTTATAAGACCTTTTTTTTCCAGTTTAACTAGTTTTGGAAAAGAGATTACCTTCTTTCTATTAGCATTCATAAAGATTATGGTCTGTATAGTCTCTTAATGGCATCATCAGAGGAAGTTTGGTTACCTGTCTTATAAGAGCATCAACCTCAGCAACTCAGTCTGTCTTTCAGCATTAGTTATCCAAGTGAAAACAACAAGCCAATCTCCAGTGTGCTTTATCACTGGGACAGATGCCTAAATAACTGAGATTTCAGTAATAACAATTTTTACAAAGTAAAACAACAGTGGGAGCATTAGTGAAGTGTGACACCATCTGAATACATTCCGAGCTTTGGAATAATCAAGCAGTATTCTTTATTATACACATAGATAGTGTGTAATTTGGATACAAAAATACCTCTTGTGGTAAAGCTATGTTTTATCTCCTAACTATTTATTTCAACTCTATGACTAAGCTGGAATTGTAAAGAGCATAAATGTGATGCTGTATTTGCAATTTGCATATTTGTATTGATAGTTTTTTTCTAGTTACTGTATAATTTGGGCAGCTTTATATCACCTTTGTATGCTATGCTTCACTGCATGCCAGTTATAATGCACATTTGTGTTAGGACGTGCTTTAGAGAAACAAATTCTGAAGTGCCAGGAAATAATTGAAGTGCTACTTGCTGGCATTCTGCCTACCTGGAAAAAAAAAGACTGAGGGATATATGGGATAACAGTTTTCTCACATCCGTTTAGATTGCTACTGAGCATATTTTTTCTGTCCTTTTGGTAAGAAAACAGGAGTAAGGTTTCCAGAATTTATCAGCAGAATTCACAAGCCTCCATTCTGCTTTGCTGATCACCAGTCTACCATTGGGACCTTTAATTGTCATTATGGAGAATGAATGGAGCCATCAAGCATGCAGTTACGTTGCAGTTGATGACAAGTGCTGTATGGATGGACCAAAATTTCAGGTGTTATATAGGGAGAAGAGATCTAGAAGGAAATGTAGGATTTTAAGACAGGATATGGAGACATTTGGATGATGTGTTGGTTATACTGTATGGCGAGACACTCAGTAGAATGCTGGGAAAGGCATATGTACAGACCAGTAAGACAGCTACTTCTGCCACTGGAAGAAGGTAATAGGACCTTATGAACAGTCTAAGCTTTGGGAACCCCTTTGCTACAAAAGTGCGCTGCCAACTGATTCCTGACTTTCAAAAATAAGGCAATTTCTTGACAGAGGTGAAAATCTTTGTGTCCCAGTAAACTAAACACAGTACTGCATGGACTGCCATATAATTTGTGGTATAGGTAGCAGCTTTGGAGCGATTAATAGCCTGGGGAAGAATCTTGGAACTCTGCCAACTAAGCAGGCTCTGTACCATGGCCTTGGATAGGATATTTACTGTGATTCAATGGCTCTTTTAATGAACAATGTTCAATTTTGTTTTGCTTGTAATGCAGAGAAAATCCTTCAAGATTAGACAGATGGGGAAACAAGAGTGCTGTACTGCTTCTGTTATTCTCCAAATGGTAGCTCATGATTATTATACTCTTTATATTCAATCATTATGCTCTGAAATGGACAATAAAGATGAAGAATTTGTGTTCATTAGGCTATATGGTCTCTGGAGTGCAGTTCTATTTATATTCTTAGAAATAAAACTTTAGTTTGCAGTTACAGTAGATAAGAGTTCTATTATTCCTATGAAATTATACACTAAGCTTGCTTAAGATATAGTGTCTTCTGGGAATTTCTATGCAAGGTCATATTTATTTTTCCTTCACCAGGTTAGTACTATAAGCAAAACTCAAATATGCACTTTTATGATAAGCTAGGATATCAACTACCGAGTAAACAATTATTCTTGTAATCTTCATTGGCATCAGAAAGACTGTTCACATATAAGTAAATATTGTGATAGCTTCAGAATAGTCTGCCAAGGTCCAAGGCCACAGAAGTGATTTTTCAGGAGGTTTTTACATATTTGATTTTGTTGTTATTGCTCAGAATGCCAATATTTTACTGATGGAACACATTCTAAGACAGTTCATCCTGCAAAAAGATATGCATGTCTGTTCAATGTTAGTACACTTAGATAAAATGGATTATCTACAATGATATGGTAAAGAGCTCGGGCGGTAATTTAAATTTCAATGAGATTCTTTTTTTGGTGAACATTTCATTGGAGGCTAGTACTAGGAATATAAATAGAATCAGATAATGAAGTTGCAGTTCTGTCAATGGATTTTGGTTTTTTTTTTGTTTGTTTGTTTGGTTGTATGTTTGTTTGTTGTGGGTTTTTTTTGTAGCTAAATTAAGTTTTAAATAGTGTACTGTTCTCTGAAAATGTTGATTGAGGCATTAGATTCATTCTCTTGTTTTGTAAAATACGAAAAGCTGAAAAACTTATTGTGACATAGCAGAAGTTAAGCAGAACAGATCTGCGATAGTGTAACAGATTCCTAGACCACAAGGTAGCAAGTATTTGCACAACACAGTGAAACTTTTGGGTGTTTTTTCCATCTTCCTGCTGAAGTGGAAAAGAGTGAAAAAAGCATTTTGTATATATTTCTCTTCGTATTTGGAGTTCTGGATAATTCTTTTTCTTATCTTTACTATAAATTAATTGGGAGCAAATTTTGTTATTTTAAGGATCCCATGTCACAGAAGGGCTGGCAGGAATAATTTGGGAAAAATTTGTGCTTGAACATCTAGTGCAACAGGTAAAGTGTTACTAGTGAATGACAGGGTGTTCTTAAAATAGCAAAGTGTTCATATGAGCTGCATGATGCCAGTATATGTATAAAGGGGGGATATTTTTACTGTGCAGTATCATTTACTGTTTGCATCATAACTTTAGGGAATGAAGTTAATGACACCCGGAAAAAGTCATGTGCAGTTTGAGCCGTGTAAAAGCATGCCGTGCCTACAGGCAGAGGCAGTTAAGGCCGTCGCAGGCGTTCTCCTCTGGAGCTGGCTAACAGTAGCTGCCCCGTCCTGCCTGGCCTCGCTGGAAGGGGGTGACGTGCCCCCGAGGTGCCAAGTGCAGGGGTGGGCGCGGGGAGGAGGCAGCCAGGCTGCCCGGGCCGTCCCTCTGCTCGGCTACCGCCCCTCGCCCCCGAACCCTGCCTCTTCTTTTCTTCCTCCCCGCTCCGCACCTTGTCCCTGCTCAGACGGCTCCCCTCCGGCCGCCACTCCCCTCCGCCCAGCTAGCGTCCCACGGCCCTGGGAGGTGGGCATAAAGCCCTGCCCGCCGGCAGCGGTTGCCCGTCCGCAGCCACCCGCGGCGATGGCGACGGCGG
>JAAGNO010000398.1:0-19090 GCA_033439905.1 Ceryle rudis
GCAGATGGGAGCTGTGTTCAGGAGCTGGATTCTGGTACCGGATTCAGGAACACACCGATTGGGATCGAAGGCAGAACGGACAGAGTCCTCCTTGGATGCTCCGAGGAAAGAACCGAAAGAGGACCTGAGCCAAGCCAAGCAAAGCTGGCAAAGTAGTCCAAGAGGGGACAAGAGCCCAGGAGCCCCCAGAAAGAGGGCGAGTGAGCAAGCAAGCTAGCAAGCAAACAAAACTAGCAAGCTAACAAAAAACCCCTATAGCCCCTTCAGATCCCTCAGCTTTATACTGAATGTGACGTATATGGGATAGAATCCCTTGTTGGTCAGTTTGGGGACACCTGCCCTGTCCGCTCCTCCCTGCAGGTGCAGCCTTTCGCTTTCCTGCACCCCCCAATGTGGTACACAAGACCCAGCAGTGGCCTTGGTCTGCACACCAATCCTTGGTACTAACTCTAACCATGGGGTGTTATCGCTGCCAGCAGCAGACAGTCTGTGAAAACAGGCTGCTAACTTCAGACAGTGCAGTTAGTTAGAAGTACTGAATGGAAAAGTAAAATCACCAAACAGAATTAGTTCTGTTCTCACTCGAACCAGGACAGCTACCTCCCTAGGAACACAAAGGGATGTGTTTCTAATGTGTATTGAAATTGTCAGTAAGGTATAAAACTTCCTAAACTTAGTTTACTTCTAATTGACTTATTTTGTCTTGACTTTGTTCTTGTCCAAGAATACATCACTTGATTGAAAACTTATTTACTGACTGAAAATTATGTTGGTTTTTTTTTTAAGACATGCAATCATTATTTACTTGAACAAGGCATAAACAGCAAAAATATTTTGGCATTGTTGAATAAATCTATCTATAAGGTAAGAGTGACACCTTTTTTAATTCTCTACATTTTTTTCAATTAATTTGGTAAATTGTATTCCAGTAAGATTTTTGTAGCCTGCAAGTATAGTTAGATTTCTTCTGGGTTTATTTGATAGTTCTTTTCTTTTCTTTTTTTTATTTATTTTAAAGTAGTCTGTAAGTATTGCTTTTTTATAGTTAGTGCTGTTGGAGCGGTCACTCCACAGATTTTGGTGCCGTGACTCCACAGTTTGGATGAGTGAAGAACCAGTGACTTAATTTCATAATCTTTCAGTTACCACCCTTCGTAGAAGAGAAGACATTAGTATCTAGTAGTTGTGTTCCATTTGTTTCAAATGTGTGTATATAGTACATGCAGCATTCAATTAATCCATGGAAATTACTTTGTTCAAAACTTTGATTGCATAAAAGTTCTGGTTAGAAACACAGGATTACCAAGATTTCCAAACAGTTCTACCACTCCTTAGATATTTGTATGTCATTTTTCTTAATTCTCCACGTTGGCATGACTAGATTGTTGTTTTGCAACATTCATGGTTTATATGAGAGTTGGATTATTTTTGAAGCAATGTGCTGAGCAGAAATTAAAAAATTAGTTTGGACTTCAATTTGTGTTGTCAGGCTGTTGAGGAAGAAGTAATCTCGTCTCAAGATCATGTTGCTTTTGAATTTAAAAATGAAAGACATGAAAGGCACCTTTCAGAGTCAAGTCTAGGTAAGCAGTCAGACTCTGACATTTACTTTGTTTTAGTATTCTCTAGTTTAGTTCTTTGTGTCAGATTTTCTTAGTTGGGTACACTTTTTTCCCCCCCCTATCTACTTTGATTGCTATTTAACTTGCATTTATATTTTACACATTGTTCATCTTTCTAACTGTGTTTTTGTTTTTAGGATTTGTGCCTATTACCAGTGAAAGTAAACTTGTAGCTGTTAAAGGACCAGTACCACACCAGATTTCTCTAAATTGTGAGAAAGCTACATTACCTGTTGCATTCACCTCTCCTGCAACTCATTTTAAGCCTATTATTCTGCAGCAAAATACAAACACAACAAAGTTAGTATATCCTGAAGCAGAATAAGTTAAACTTGGGACTTCATTCTTAAATCTACTGGAATTTTCCTAAAAAAAAGAATAATTCTTTGTTTCTTTTCAGAGAGATTCACACACCAGTTTCTGAACAATTCAAGAAAGAAACAAGAAAAGAAAAACATGTGGACCACAAAAAATCAGGATATATAGAAGACTCTAAAAACTATGATACTGAGGACACAAATGCTGTTGAAACTTTACCTGAAATATCTGAGTGTGATTTACAAGTTCTAGGCCACTCATCCCAGGTATCTTCAGAAGAGCAAAAGTCAGGTGATGCATTTACTTCTGTAGTTACGTTGCCATCACCATCTGATTCATCACGTACTCTCAAGGGAAAAAGCATTTTGTCTGAAGTTCCTTCCAGCTCCTTACCTTGTCCTACATCTCCTAATTTTCTTCATATAAATAACATAATTCTCAAACAGGACTCGGAGAAAAGAGTTTTGACATTTGTACCAGTACATTTAGCTGTATCAGAGCAAATACCAAATAAACCTCTTCGTTCAAGAATTGCTTATGATTGCTGTCATAGTTTGCCAGTACTACTTTCAAGTACTATTGCAAACTATAAAATGAGCACGCAAACAGAAAATGATGCCTCCCCTGGCAGAGTGCAAAACTGTGAGACTACTAATACACAGAACAAATTTGATAAAAGTAACCCAGTTGTTCAAACCAACTGCCAAGAAATTGAGTGTGCTACCAGTGTAGACGGTATTTTCACTGAACAAGAACACATACCACGCACCTCAGTGAATCAAGACAATTCTCATCTCTTTGATGTTGAAGACCTGCCCCAGCACAACAGAACAAGGGACACTTTACTTCAGGAAGTGGTTCATCTTATACAAGAGGAGTTTGCATTTGATGGCTATCTAGAGAATGGAGTTGAAGTTTTTGATATGGGTATGTATATTTTCTTTTGTATATTATTATCATTCATGTGTAAGAATATTGTCATTAATGTATCTTTCTTTTTTTTTCTTTTCTTTTTTTTCTTCCTTTGTTTTGTTTGTTTCTTTTTCCTTTTTTAAACAAGGTAATTTCATTTTAAACTTAAAGGAAATTAAGTTTGGTATGTTCTCTGATACAATCTGTGAGAAATTTTGTGACCTCTACTGGGATGAAAAGTTACTGGAGAATCTCTATCAGGTAGTAAATGGAGAAGGACCTTCACATTTAGGGTAGGTATTTTTCAACTTTTTCCTTCTTACAGTTCACTTTAATGCTCTTTCTCCCTACTGCCCAGAAGCAGGAAAGGATATGCTGCTTCTCTTCGAGTATCCTTGTTTCCTGCCAACTGGTAATTTCTCAGTCTATTAGATACTTCATGGCTTTCTGCATGGCAAATAGTGCTTAATGGCTTAGCAGAAAATGTTTTCTGTTAAGCTTGTATGTAACTCTGTCTTAGGATAGCTGAATAATGGAAACCTAATTCTGATCAATATTGTTTTCAACCATGAATGGAGAGCTTTGTAGTCTTGTTAGAAAGAGGCTGTTTATTCAGAAGTGAAAAATATTGTTCTTACTGTTCAGTTTGCTCATTCTGGTTTAGTTTAGTTCTTTATACATCCTTTTGTTCTATTCACACCTAAGAACAAGGAACTTAATTTATCTTTGATAGAAATGTTTTACTTAACTGATTTAGTTTGACTCAGTGTTCCTGTCAGTCTTTTGCAAGTAGTCTGTTACGTGAGAAAACACCACGTTAATTAATTTTTAATTTTTACTATTTCATCTTCAATGTCATATTTACCTGAAAGATAATACAAATTTTTGGTTTATTGCAGCACCTGAATGTAGTATGCTTATAAAAACTACTTGCTGAAAGCTATTGTAAACAGTAATGAATTTATATTTGGAAGTTACGTGTGGGGATTTTGTCTGTCATGGTCTGAAGCTACATATTGGAAGTTTTGACCAAGAAGTTTGATAGATATAGTCTAGAAAAACTTCAGTGATAAAAGATGTATAATCCTTACAGTAAGTTTCAGAGAGAATAGACTACAACCTCCAGGTATCAGACCTTGACATGCTGCCTATTTCCCATTTCAGTTGGGATTTTTAAGAAGCCATTGACAATTGGTTGGAGGTTACACTCTTAATTCCCCAGGGCTGAATGTTAGGGTAGGAGAAACTTGAGCTATTGCAGCTGAATTACTGATATATACCAGGAGGTCATTCTCTGCATGAACTTTTGTTACAAAGTTAAGTTTTTGAAAGCAGGATTGAAAAGGAAATCATAATTTATTATCTACTATAAAAATACAGATCTGTCTTTGAGAGATCACATGCAAGAACTGCCTCAGAATACCTCTAAGACACTCCTTGCTTAATACGCTTTAGACAGTTTTTAATCATTACCTTCTTTGACTTAAAGTTAAGATTATTCTTACTAGGGATGATTTCGACTGTTATGCAGAGGTTGAATCCTGAGTGAAAAACCCATTGCAATAATTTCCAGTCTAAATTATGCCTGGATTTATGCCTTCTGTTTGTATGTATTCTGATTCTTCTGTTGGAATTTTGCCAAATGTTGTAAAAGAAAATATCTGTATCTTACTCAAGTGTGCTTTAATGTCCATTTGAACATTATATTTTTTTTTCTCATTACATAACAACTGAAGCTGAACATGCAAACTTTAGGAAGCAGTTAAATGCTATGAAGCCCTTCACACAGATGGTAGAGTAATTTGTAAGATCTCATTTTACTGTTATAAATATAAAAGTATATGAAACATTTTTTCCTAATCTTGTATTTTCAGCATCACAGAGGCAGATGATTCCAAATGTGGCAATGTATTCCAAGATCTGAAGAAATCTGATAGCTTTTTGGCAAGCAGTGATCAGACAGAGGGTGAGAAGAGGCTTCATGTTTCTAGATCTTTGTATGTGCTAGGAATCTATCAATGATACAAGTTTTGAGAGATTAGTGCTTTGAGTGTGTCTTCAGGAAAACACTCACCTTCTCATCTATGAACAGTTTCAGTGAATGTGAACATTATCAATATCTTGGGGACCTGTTGTCTTTTACATAAAGCTTACATACAGACAAACTTCATTAAGTA
Source organism: Ceryle rudis (assembly GCA_033439905.1). Lineage (NCBI taxonomy): Eukaryota > Metazoa > Chordata > Aves > Coraciiformes > Cerylidae > Ceryle > Ceryle rudis. The sequence continues at coordinate 5,030 of JAAGNO010000398.1, forward strand.
GGATGCCTGTTTCATTTACTTTTATCCACACAGATCTGTCTGTTGAAAAGCTCCCAAAATCCTAACTGCTACATGTAGTTTTCTTATGTTCAGCCAGTATACGTTCTAGTGGCACGCTTTAAAGTAGTGAGAAAGAAGGGGAACAGTCACACTAAGTCAGCACCAAACTACTAAACAAGTTTAGCTAGGCAGAGATTCAGAAAATGCTTATGACTCCTTAGGTGTTACTGAAGAAGTTGAGGATTCACTGAAGGATGACTGTGCAACAAATCTCATGCTTTGTTCACTTATCAGAAATAAAAAAAAACCCTAGACAGTAAAATAGAAAGTATTAAAATAAAAAATGATATTGTGAATAAAATTATGTACAAATTCTGTGGAAACTAATTGTATAGAAATCTAGAAACTGAATTACTTTTATTTTTAAATGGGCATTTTTAACTATTGAACAAACAGGCAAAACAGAGAAGGGTCTATTTGTCTCCTAGGAATTTTCCAGTTCTCTATTCTATTCACTGAAGTGTCTTTTTAAAGATAGATAGCAAAATGAACAGTGGGTTGAATGATTTGTTAATCGAGATAATTTTGCTGTTTGATCACAAACTTGGTTACAGGACACCAGTTCAGGGAATTCATTGTGATTATATTAGTGATTGTTATATTCCTTCAGTGTGGGGTTTCCATTTTTTCCTGGTGTACTTTGTGGTTGAAAGTTTACAAAATATTCCCTCTTTCAGTAACTGTACTCAAAACTGAGCTGGGACTGTTTAAATTCCATGATTGTAACAAAACTATTACCCTTTCTAGACTTGGTGTGTTCATGGACAGATTGTATTTGGTTGCTCCTGTATCAGTATTCCCTTTTTTTTTTCCCCAATATAGTTCAGCAAGTTTCAGCAGTTAAACTTGGTTACCTCACTATTTTGAGCAAAGTTAAGCTGTGTGTTCCTTAGAGAACTGCTGATACCTCTATATCGTTAACTTTTATAGCAAAACATAAATTCACAAGTTTGCACTTGACTGCTGTCATTATGTTACAGTTTTCCATTTTGGCTCAGAATGATTTCAAGTGTAGAGCCAGACTTCCCCATAGAGCATGTGATTTCTTTGCACTGGTAATTTAGATCTGTTTGACTCCAAGGTGGCATACCTAAGCCCTGGAGCATTGCTCAAGTGAAAAGGGAGACTTCTGGCAGGTGTAAAAGCTCCTGTCAGCGTCATACCAACTTTTGACTGTTGCCTCAATCCCTTAAGGTTGGTAGTAGCTGTTATAACTGCAGAAAGTCCCATCATAGATCAATGGAGTGAGTCCCGTAGGAGTAGAAAGTTTAACATCTATGTTCCCTTTGGCTGTATCAAGTATTCTTGCCCTCCGTGAATGGAATAAAAGCTTCAAGACTTATGGATGGAAAAAAACCTCAAGAGCCAAGCTTTTTTACTAATGCATGCACAAGTCTGACATACTTAACTTTTGTTTTAAAGCTTCTGTGGTTTGTTGAAATACTTTCTCTATATCCACAGAAAATATTTTTTAATTTTCAGAAATGTATTGCTTAACTATTGCTTAATAGTTCAGAGATGTCTTTAACCTTTATCATTTTACAATGTGTAGCTGAGAAAAAGAAAGTGCAGAGCCAAAATAAGCATCTAATACCACTGTTAGAGGGCATGGGTAGTCTTATAACTGTGTTTTGTGTGCATATTGTTTCAGTTCAACAAAGCATGCATTGCAGCATATCACCATTATTTCTTTTCCCCATATGCTTCCTTTAGAAGGGGAAGAAACCTTTGATATGAAGGCTGAGCCTATGATAAATACATCATTAGCTGAGATGGTTTTTGATGAGACACCCTCAGATAATTTCAAAAAGGAATTGAGGCTGCAAAATACTGTCCCTATAGAGAAAGAGGGACAATGTTTACGAAGCAACAGCTGTTGTACTGGACCAGGTTTTGCAGAAGAAAACAAAGAGCCAAAGGAAGAGACCGTGATAAAGATAGCTGGAAACAGCTATCTTATGTCTCCTAATCTACCTGACTTTCATGGCTGTAGTCCTGGTTGGAGCAGTGCATTTTATGGAGCTGAATGTTTTGATTCAGAAGTTCATAGTTACATGAAAAACCTTGGAAAACAGAAATCAAGTGCGTCACAAAATATAGATGCAAAAAAAGTGGTGAGTACATTGATTTTAAATCATTAAGACAACACTTTACTTGCTGGTATGATAATACTTGTTCTAATAAGTTGAACTCTCCGTTCTTCTTTTAAAGACTGACTCTTGAGTGTTTTTAAATCCTCAGGATTTGTGATGTCTTATCAGTAAACCAGGGAAAAGGTAGTATTCCGAAGTAAAAAGCACTGACATGAAATTCATAATCACTGACCTACAACCCATCTTCCTTTACTGAATTTGACTGGAAAAGTACCATCTGTCATATGCACCAACCCCATGGTGGTCATACAGAAAAGAGCTAAGAATGACTATGACTTGAGTGTATCAGAGGCTCTCAAGGGGTACTGCCTGTTATGTGCCCTTAGTGACCTTTTCCTTGGTCACTGTGAATTCCCTGACAGCTCTCTCTGTTTGCCAGCAGAATGGCAGTTATTTCTCTTGGACATGGCTAATCATCATGATGAATGCAGCCCTGTGCCTTTGAAGCAGCTTGGGGGTCATAGAGGAGTGGGTTGGTTTAGAATAGCAAGGTCTTCCGTTCCCTTAAAAATCGTAACGATGACATTTTTTGCATTTGTGCATCTATGTATAACCAGTTGCAGTTTGTAAATATTTTTGTAAATATTACAAGTCTAAAGCCACAGAGTAAGGATAAGATATGAAAGTGTAGGTATCTATATAGCTGGAGCTGGTTCATGGGAAGAAAAAGGAAAAATTTAAGTAATTTAGCTATTAATACTGGAAGACCTGTTGTATAGGAACACCTAGAATCTTTGTGTCCCTGAGTTTTCTGCCAAAGTAGAGGCTCAAGAAAGTTAATAATTCCAGTTGCCAACTTCTCACTGCAAAACCTAGTGGAGAGAATGCTTGTCCCATACCTAGTCCAGTAGGACTACAGAGTTCAAAGGTAGGCTTTTAAGTGGTCGTTGTAGGAAGGAAGGTGGTTTGAGCTGCTGAAGGGAAGTTCTGGCTCTCTTGCAAGGTAGAGTTGTTTGTCTTCACCCTATCATTCTCTGGTTAAATCATCTGCTAACTAGTTTTATTTCAGAAACCAGTCCCTTGATTAACTGTAGTCTAGTTTTCATTGTCTGGCAAGGTTTATATCAACTTACATTTGGTTCCAGGCTTCTGATAGATTTTTAACAAGCATGTAATAAAGTTGGGCTGATTCTACAGCTTTGCTCTAAAGTGTACTAAAGTGTACAGTGTTTAGGACTTGCTATTTAAAAGAGTGAATGTTTAAAGGTAGTCAGACATTTAAGCTTGACTACATTTGTCCTGATTTAGTGGTACTACCCTTTCATAAGGACAAGTCTGCCTGGTCAGTTAAGTCTACTCTGCAACTGGAACCACGTACTGAATAAGATTCTAACCACACAACAAATTACAGTTTTGGAGTCATATGCATCTCATTAATACAGTTGCTTCTCCAGTTAAACTATTCATATGATTAAAATGCTTCTTTATTCACTTCCTAAAACTAAATGCAATTAAAGTTATTTAGTTATTTAAATTTTTTATGCCTGTAGGTAGCTTTGAGAGCACACAGGTTCTGAGAAACTCCTGAGTGTCAGAACATATATTTATGATGAAATTAAATATTCTTCCATAAAAATAATAAACTTCTCTATTCTTCTACTGGAACCTGTTGGGTATTATCTACACATTAGATTGTGATATAGTAAGTTGCAAAAAAATAAAACATTTGTTATATTATTAATAACATTAACAATAATATTAATCAAGCTATTATGATTCAAAAGAATGGAAATATGTACTCTTATGTTTGGATGGAATGTGAAATAGCTAGCATGAAAAATAAAATATTTATGGATCAAGGTGACACTTTCAGATATCATAAAAATAATTAGTGCCTTATTGTGTATGTGCTTATCAAATAGTTCACTGAGCAAAGGTTAATCTGCATTTAGAAAAGTTAGTCCTTAGGCAAGCAAGTATGTTCCCTGCCTTGCATCACCTCTAATCCATGAGCTGCTGATTTTGCACCCTCATACAGAGTGCATCGAGGCAAATCAAATGAAATCCTTGCAGCAGAGCAAGAAGGGAAGGCAGCTACCAGGGCTGCCATTTCTCCAGGGGGATGTCCAAGTCTGAGAAGAGCGCTTTTTTTTTTTTTTTTCCTCCTGTAGTCTAGTAAACTGGCTTCAGTTCTCTTGCAGCCTCAAACCTTCGTGCTTAGCCGTTACCCTTTTCCTCTTTGCCCACACTAGGTTTCAGTTATCCCTCAGATCTCATGAGCTACTTGTAAAGGTCTCCACCAAACATTGGTGTACTCAAGCTGTGACTAGGACATTTCTAGCGAAGGTTTTGCATATTCTAGGCACAGCTTTTCCTTTCCCATTCCTTTTCTCTTTTCCTTTCCCTTCTGCCAATATTCTGCATCCTTTGGTGGACCCACCCTTCAGCATGTAGAAAACTTATGTTTCAAGGACAGATTGGAATTTACAGTTTTCCCAATTAAGCAAAGTCACTCTATCATTATTTTGTTCCCTAGACTAAGCGCTGTTCTATAGAAAAGTGCCCTGAACAAATTAAATGTACTTCAGACAGAGCTGACCAATTGAATGTACAGTTTCATCAAAAACTGTTTATATTCTAGACCTATTTAAAATGAAGATGTTGTGGAATAGACTGGGATTTTGCTACTGACTTGTTTGCTACTGACCTGAAATTATTTAGTGGACAAAACACTTCTGTCCATCAGATTCCAAACATCAGAAAAAGGCCATTCTTTCCGATTCCCTTTCTGTGTTCATAGTCTCTTAATCAACTTGGTTTCACTTTAATTAATGAAACAAGAACAAACCTTTAAGTACAAGCAAATGGTATCCAATTCAGAATCTGGACAGTAGCTTTTCTGTGCCTTTACTATTCTCTCTGTGCCTTTACTATTTTCTTTGTGATGCCTAAGTTAGAGTAAGTCTCTTAAAAATCCACAGGGCTTTTGTGACTCATGCTGCTAATGAACTATGTTGTTAAACCTTTAGAGCTTTTCTGAAAAAGTGACAGGTTTTTCTCAAACCCAAATTAATTTCTAGTAACTCCGTCCCCTTAAAGCTAACCTATTTACCAATCTGTTGTTTGATATGTTAGCTCTGAGCTATGTGTTTTTCTGATAACTCTGCTTGGGGGAGTTCTGTCTGCTGCATTCAGCAAACTTACTCCATTTAAAATGCTGTTTCATGTAACTGGGTCACTGATAGTTAGCTTAGGACCTGAGTGCAAAAGCCATCACTTCTATAAAACACAACTCCTATCATGTTTGTTGTTTCATAATAAATTGGAAGCTAAAGTGAGTGGCCCATTTTCATTTGTTGGCAAAATAATGATACTTCTGATATGCAAACAATTATAAATGTTTACATTAAATGTTATGCTATTGTGAAAATACAGATATTATTTCATTTCTATCAATTGCTTAAGTCATACAATTCTGTAGAAATTCAGTTTTTTTCAGTTATGTAAAATGAATAAATATAAAATACCAGTTTTGACGTTCAGCTTAGATATGTCCTTTATTTTTAGAGCAGCAATCCTGCCTGCCTTCTGACCTGGTTGTATAATATAATGTAATTATACTTGTTTGAAAACCATTGCTTTCAAACATTGAGTTCTTGCTGCAAATATAGGTCAGCTGCTTCACAGAGCATTTCTGGGATCAATGCTGATTTCAGAACCCATCGCTTTTAATTATGGATGTCTTCTGAGTGTAACTTTTAACAATGCTCTTGAAAACAAGCAGATAAGTATGATTATAACTAAAGGCATATTTATATAAACAGATTCAGGCAAACTTCAGTGTGGTCTCATACACATATCAACTCCAGTTCTTAAATTGTAGAACTGTAGCATAACTAATTTTTTTTTTTTTTTTTTTGGTGGGGACAGGTGATGCCTGCTGTAACTTGCCTGTAAGCACAGGTGTTTAGGGTAGTGTTTCCTGGTTCGTGTCATATTCTTGTATGTTTGGATGTTGTTGTGGGTTTTTTTCATACAAAATAATTATCATCTAAAGCTTCAGTTTCCTACTAGAACCTTGCATTTACCATCCTGATCAGAATCCTGTTTTTCTTTAAATAGGAACTAGAACAATTGCTAATGATTGAGACAAAAAATTACAGAAAGACCATAAAGTTTTACCAGAAACTATTGCAGAAAGAGAGAAGCAAAGGTAGGATTATAGCAACTTGACAGTAATGAAATGGGTGCATAGTACTTCTAAGGAGGGTTTTTTTGGGGTTTGGTGTTTTGGTTGGTTGGTTTGTTTTGGTTTTCCCTGTAAATCAGAATTATTCATGTTCTTATGCTGTGTGTTTTAAATCTAAAGGTCCTGAAACTAAATCTATGTTGCTCAAATTGAGAGGACAGCTACAGGAGATGAAATCAAAAGTGCAGTTTCTTGAACTGGTGAAGAAATATGTGCAGGCAAGTCAGACTTTATTTTTCTTGTGTTTCATTTCATGACCGCATTAGTGTAGTTGGATGCTGAAGTGAAATATATTGTGTCAAAGTACCAAATTAAGTAGGATCTAAAAGAATTCTTAAAATAAATGTAGTTGCTACTAATATTGTTTAAAAAGGAAAAAAAAAAAAAAAAAAAGGAAATTGTATGAAATGTGATTTGGCTTTGAGTCAAGTTGACTGCATTTTGTTTGGATTTTCCTCTATTTTCTCACAAGGTATTTTTTTCATGGCTTTGTTTTTTCGAGCAGATCATGTATGCAGAGCAGTGGGGTGTGGAATCCTGTGTTCTGCCTACAGTTATTCACAATGGGAGAACTGACATTATGGATGTGGCACCTATGGATGAGTCGTCATTGCTTCTTTACTATAACACAGAGAAACACCAATATAATAATCAAACTGGAGTAAGACTTCTGCAGGCTGGTACACCACTTGGTTTAATGGCTTATTTATATTCTAGGTATAGTATATTTTTCACATCTTGAATTGGGAGTGGTTTGAGGCATAATTACTAGTTCGGGAAAAAGTAGTCTCTGTGATAAATCCTAGTTATTCAACATTGCAGAAATTCTCCTCTCTTGTATCAAGTTTAATGTTATTTCTGTGAAGACTTATTTACAGAATGAGCATGGAAATGGCAAAAGACAGTCTGATAGGAAATAAGCCAAACTGCTAAATTTCGATTGGATTAAAACTCAGAGCATTTGATGATAAATAAATAGCTAATAACTTTAAACTTTTTTAACCTTTACTTATTTGAGGTTTTACTCTGATAGTTGCCACTATCAGAATCGAGGCTTTATGTTACTACCAGCAGTATAACAATTCTTCAGAATATATAATTTGATAATTCTTATTAATAGGGTCTGGATGTGAAAACATATAGGTTCTGTTTTACAGATTATTGTCTCAATCCTTGGGATTGATCAAGATGCAGGCTTATCTCCTTTAACCCCCAACTAGACGAGGGCAGTGTTGTTTTAAGGTACCTGAGCCATAATAGTATGAAGGATGGAAACTGCCTGAGAGACTCCATCAGGTGTGTGCCACTGTAGACAAAGTAACTTCCTCCCAGCTCATCTTGACTGAAACCCAGTTATTTATCCCAAGTGCTTTTCCTGGCACAAAGTTAACAAATTATTTTGAAATTGGAGCTTCCATATTCATCAAACCCAAATTTTCACAGTTAGCTCTAAGTCATCGGGGAGACATGACAGTTAACCTGTGTTAAGACCTTGAGTATGTGTATATAAAAAAATAAAACACACTCATTTTTAGTGTGTGTATAATAAGTATATTCTGTTGTTAAAGCAACTACTGCCCTGATTAGAGCCATGGGAAATATTTTCTTGCTTAATGTGTCTACTTTTTATGCTGTTTCTAGAATTAAAATATTTTAAAATGACATCAAGTGAGACAATAGAAAAAGTAAAATTAAATATGTTCTTCCATGCTATTTAGAATGTAATTTTTGATAATAGAAATGTCAAAGTGGTTCTTCACAAAATTGCAACTTTTTTAAAACAAATTCTGATTTAATTGTTGGCAATCACAATATTGTTGTGTAAAAATAAAATAAAAAGGAATCAAGGTTTTATGTAGAGCTTGAGAATTTTAAATATTAATTCTTGATATTAGAGGATTTTTTGCCATTGCTGTACTCTAATGCAAGAAGAAATTGTGTACTTGATTGTCTGAAGTCTTTCTTGTGCTTCACAGAAATGCATTTTTAGAAGGTTATGTACAGCAGTTTCTTTACACATTTCGCTATTTCTGCACACAAGAAGAATTTTTGCAGTTTCTTCTTGATAGAATCAGCAGCACTTTATCCAGGTACAGTAATTTCCTGTGAAAAATATTATCAAAGCACAGTTGACTTTCCCCCCCACTAACAAATATCTGTTTCTGAAAAGAACTATTTAATTAAATTTAATTTTGATGGGTTTTTTTAAAGACTCAACAACTGAGAGTGAAACTAGAGTAAGTGTTATAGTTGACAATCTGCTTACTTCTTTTTTTTTCTTCTGAATCTGTCTTACTTTTGCCAGTTTTAAGTGATGGGTTCTAAGTACAACCACAGCTTTGTTTCATAGATTAGAATCATAGAATTGTTTTGGTTGGAAGAGACCTTTAAGATCATCAAGTCCAACCGTTAAACCTAACACTGCCAGGTCACCACTGAATCATATCCCTCAGCACATCTACACATCTTTTAAATACCTCCAGGGATGGTGACTTCACCACTTCCTAGGCAGCCTGTTCCAGTGCTTGACAACCCTTTCAGTGAAGAACTTTTTCCTAGTATCCAAACTAAACCTTCCCTGACACAATTTGATGCCATTTCCTCTTGTCCTATCACTTGTTACTTGAAAGAAGTGACTGACCCCACCTTACTACGACCTCCTTTCAAGTAGTTGTAGGGAGTGATAAGGTTTCCCCTGAGCGTTATTTTTTTCAGGCTACGTACCCCCAGTTCCCTCAGTCACTCCTCATAAGACTTGTGCTGTAGACACCTCACCAGATTTGTTGCCTTTCTTTAGACACACTCAATGTCCTTCTTGTAGCGAGGTGCCCAAAACTGAACACAGTATTTGAGGTGTGGCCTCACTAGTGCAGAGTACAGAGGTACAAACACTTCCCTAGTCCTGGTGGTCACACTATTTCTAATACAAGACAGTGTGCTATTGGCATTCTTGGCCACCTGGGCACACTGCTGGCTCATGTTCAGGCAGCTGTTGACCAACACTGCCAAGTCCTTTTCCACTGGGCAGCTTTCCAGCCACTCTTCCCCGTGCCTCTAGTGTTGCATGGCATTGTTGCGACCCAAATGCAGGACCTGGCACTCAGCCTTGTTGTACCTAATACTGTTGGCCTTGGCACGTTGATCCAGGCTGTCTAGACCTCTCTGTAGAGCCTTTCTGCCCTCAAGAAAATCAACACTCCTGCCCAACTCAGTGTTGTCTGCAAATGTATTGAGGATGCCCTCATTCTGCTCATCCAGATCATTGATAAAGACATTAAAGGAAACTAGTCCCTATACTGAACCCTTGGGTACACCACTTGTGACCAGCTACCAACTGCATTTAACTCTAGTCACCATAATAGAGCCATGGATTCTAGAGGCACGAAACTTAAGAATTTAGATAGTACAGTCAATACCAAGTAATACTCATGTTTTTTTCAATGTTGATTTTTAAATTGGAATTGGATATCAATTTTGTTGAAATAAATGCCTTGTTCTCCTCACCAGTGCAAGCCTGGATCCTTCCACATCAGTTACCAAAATATGTAACCGCAGTTTCTACATCCTGCAGGCTTGGATTGAAGACTGCTACAGTGTAGACTTTGCAACAAATACTGATCTTCTGTGTACCCTGAAAGAATTTATTTCTTGCAAGGTAAGTCAGAATTTCAGTAGAAGCTTTAAGAAAAAAAAATCAATTTAAGTCAGTTATGCTGTGTGTGTAACACTGTTACTACAAAAAACTATACTGATTACAATTAAAGCAAAGTAAAAGTAATGCTGTCTTTATATATAGCTATGTTCAGTATGTCTGGGTTTGGACAGACATGAATCTTACAATATATTGTTTCTTGCTTGTAATTTATGGTAAATTGAGTTCAATATTCTGTTAACCTCTTTCACATTTACAGGTTGCTCCATTAAATGGCTATGGTGAGTGCTTGTTGTCATTGCTTGAGGATGTTTCTGCCAGGAAAAATGGCAGTGCTCATCAGTACTCCAGCATGGACAAATGTGAAGAGGAGGGCGAGGAGGAGATAAAAAAATTACATTCTCTATGTAAAAAGCTCTCGGAAGATGTTTCCAAAAAGGCATGTATTTTCTTCAGTGCAGTATGTGGAGTCTATTTCCATATATTATTTTCTGACAAAAACTACAGTGTCCAGCTTTAGGTCTATACCCTGATCAAGTAAAACTTATGTACCTGCATTTTAATTTTTTCTTTTGAAAGTCTCTAAGGTCTAAACAGTTCTATAACTGTGAATTCATTTCAAGCCTTAATTGCACCATCCCAGCTGTTTCAGTAATAATAGATCAGATAATCAAAATTTTGAGAGAAGCTGAACTCTTCATCCTTGATACTATTATGGGACTCATAGTTACTAGGAAACATTTCCTGCCTCTGCAAACAATAATACTTTTTATTAGACATATATCTTTGTCAGTCTGTAAGTACAGGAAAACAGTGGGGGGTGAGGTGTTCCCTGCTAAGAACTTTAAAGCTTGTAGCAAAAGCTTGTTTGAACTTATGTCTATATTTACTGGTTCATATAGTGTGCAAGTGAAAATTAACCCCAGGAGCTGGAGCATACTATGGGCTTTTCCTGAAAAAAAGATTTCTCTACAGAATGACCAAAACAACATGTGGAAGTCAAATGTATCAATAATGTGCAAGTTAAAATCAGCCTCTTGTTAAAGATGCATAATTCTGTGGAGTATAACGAGGATTCAATAAATATAGGGCAAGCAGAATAGAGAAATATGGACTTCTTTTCTTGTCACTGTATCATAATGATACTGGAGGGTGGAAGAAAGGAAAGGAAGGGAAAAACAAATATTTCTTTGGAAAGGACTGTTTGATTCTAAGCAAATAGAGTACAACAAATAGTAAGAGATAGTAAGAAGTAAAACATAAAATATAAAACTTAAGAATCTAAACTATCTTATGGCAGCAAGCTTGAATACACAAAGGTTTTGGTCGTTGATTGAGATCTGGTAACCTCCGGCTCAGACTCATCAACTGTGCATATTATATTAGCTTAAAATAGCAATGATGAATAAACCAATTAGTGTCTGGGCTAACCTTGAAGATTAGCTGAAGAGTTTTGCAGCCATAAAGGTGTGTCTGTAACAAAACATTCCAGAATGTTAAATCAAGGGGAGACATAATGTTTGCTTTAAAGAGGTTATAACTTTACATGTTTGGCTTTTTTTTTTTCCCTACAGAACTTCAACTGGAAACTTTCCAGAGGTATGGGACCAATTTCACAGTATCAGAGAGAACGACTGTACACTAGTTCATCAGTTTTGCCAAAGCCTTCCTATAACAGTTTTACAGAAGAATTCCCAATGTCCTTTGCTAAAGCAGATGAAGTGGGACCATATCTCTTAATAGAATACAGTGCACAACAGCTTTGTTGTCAGCTGACATTAATGCAACAGGTACAAAGGACTAGGTTTACTCAAAAATACAAATGCTTCTTACTTTATACTCAGCCTCCATTCTCTACCATTTCCCAACCCTGTTTCAAACTTATTCCATCCCACTTCATAAAACTTTGAATTCAAATAATCTGTTTTTCTCTTGAAATCTCTACAGTAAAACTTAGAATGGCTAATTCTATTCTTAGACTGTGATTCTTGTGAAGAATTTGCTGAAGACAGGGCAGGGAGGGGGAAACTGTCATTTTTATCCCCAAGCATTTTTGAGGAACTGCTGGATCTAACAACAGATATATCTTGCTCTTTTTGTTTAGGAAGTATTTAATAAATGTCATCCAGTACACTTTCTAAATTCAAGAGCACTTGGTGTTAAAGACAAATGTGTTGCTGTCCAAAAGTAAGTTGCTTACTTTAACTGCCCTTCTATTCTGTTGATGCACAGTAACTTACTGTGTTGCACGTTTAATACATCCAGGAAGAGAGAAACATTGTAAATACTTAATATCTTTTCAACAGACTAGGTAGTCTATTTACACAATTTTTTGAATTTCAGGAGATTGTATACATCTGTATGTATATGTACCTATGCACATATGTGTATGTGGTAGGTCACATTTGCAAGGTGCTTTCTTTGAAATCTAAAGGGAATCCAAAATATTTCTGAAGACATGCTAAGGGAGTTGCTTCAGAGGTTTTATTTTTGTCAGCAAAAAATGTAATGAATTCTGAAACAGGGTACTTGAGAATGCCTGTGTGTATATAAAATCTCAATGACGATTACAGAATCACAGAATAGATGAGTTTGGAAGAGACCTCTCAAGATTGTGTGGTCCAATCCCCCTGCCTTGAGCAAGGTCAGATAGAGCAGGCTGCCTGAGATCACATTCATTTTGTACTGTTAGGTAGATGGTTTATTGTCACAAGGAGAGTCTTGGATGTTTTGTAGTAGCAGGTGTCAAAATATAATAGAAGTATCAGTATCACAAATATGTAAGAATTTTTCTATAGAGTGGTTACCAACCTATCTAAATTACTTGCTCAATGGTAATCTTTTCATCCAGCCACATGGACTTAATTCTATTTTATTGTGGTCTACTTCTTACATACTCATTGAATTCAGCTAGCTTCTAATTAATACTTGTTAGCTGCACTACAAGTAGTAGACTATTCTGTCTAAGAGTAGGGAATGAATGCAGGTCATCTTTTACAGATTGTTAAATGGCAGAGGCTAAATCAGCTGGTTTATAGTGGTTGGGACTCAGGCATGGGAAGCAAACTGCTGCCACTAGGTATCATGTGGCTGCAGTTTTTAATGAGTTTGGATTTCTGGCTGTTATTTTGTGTCAGATTGGATGGTTTGTTTTATTCAGTAACAAGTGGTGAAAGTGTCTTTATGTACAGAAATACTGTATATATACTTCATATTGCTATCTTGTAAACACATAATTAACTTGTAAATGCGAGGAAGAAAAAGTTACATAGCTCACTATGTACTTTGTAAAAGTTTGTAAAATCAAGAGACTGCAAACACTGCAAAATTATTTTAAAAGGTTAGAAGCTGCCATCTTCGCAGTCAATATCTTCTTTGAAAATCCAATGTGAGCATTATTTTTTTTTTTTTTTTTCATTCTCTTCATAGAGCGGTTTCTACTGAGACAGTTTCACTTAAAGTCTGTAATCTGTTTCTGTCAAAGTGCGTACAAGACCAGTACCTTCTACAATTATTAAGAAATGCAGACAGTATCAGCACCTGGGTTGCTGCTGAAATTGTAACATGTCACACATCTAAGGTTTGTCATTGTTTTATTGTGTTATTAATTATGAAACTGTATATGAATGGCTATGTATCAAAGCTGCAAGAAATATTCTGAAACATATCTGAATGGGCAGTTAACAATTTGGTTTATTGTCACAAGGAGAGTCTTGGATATTTTGTAGTAGCAGGTGTCAAAACATAATAGAATGTAAAAAAAATGAGTTGCCTGAGGAGAATAGATGTCAGATTTTTACAAGGACACCTTGGTGACAGAGAAGAGGAAACTTTGTGTTGGAGGAAAATATTACTATGGTCAACAGTTTTGATAACAAATTCAAAAAGAATGTGCATCTCTTTTTCTTCATTCCCATGTGATTTTTATTATGTACTTTTGTGTAGATTTGCAATGTAGACGTATTATTGATGATGTTTATATAGATATATATAATTTTGTGTTTGGT
>JAAGNO010000398.1:19190-53840 GCA_033439905.1 Ceryle rudis
ATAATTTTGTGTTTGGTTTTTTTATTTTTTTATTTTCCAGCTGCAGGTGAGCTTGTTATCAAAATTTCTTCTTCTAGCAAAATGCTGCTATGAACAAAGAAATTTTGCTACTGCAATGCAAATTCTAGCAGGCTTGGAAAATCTTATTGTACGACAGTTACCAGTAAGTTTTGGACTCTGTTCTGTAACTGTTTTGCTTAACATAATCTTGTTCCAAGATGGACACTAATGTGAAAAACAAAAATATGTTTTGTTTTATTGTAAGGCCTGGAAAATTTTACCTGCAAAAGTAGCTGAAATAATGGAGGAGCTCAAGGCTGTTGAGGTATAGTATAAAGTCTGTAATGTAAAAATACTACTTTGGGGTTGGATAAGATGCAAGATAAACTTAAATGGGTGCCTCTGCAGGATGAAAGCTATAATGTATTATGAAGGAGATTTTAATTTGATTTAAGACCTTGACTCCTAATCTGAGAGTCTACATTAATTCTCATCTTAGTATTTCTCAGAAATGCATCCTGTGTGACCAAAATCAAGACATTTCAAAGCAAGCTAGGACATTAGATTTCCTTTTTCTCATGATTTCTGCAAGAGCTTTGTGGCTATAATCTGTTTTCAAAAACCTTGAATGTTTATTTTATCCCAGGCATTCTCTTACTGATCTATCCAAGTTTGAATCATAGAGTGAAGTTCTAAAATGTAATTTTGGCTGTGATTTAGAAGAATTAAAAATTATGTATGAAGTATCTTTTCATTAAAGTTCCTTTCTTTTTTTTCTGTACTTTAAAATGTTTACTACCAAATTATTCCATAGTGCTGTTTTCAACTTCAATGACAAAAGTTAAAATTCATGACAAATAAATACACGGTGCTAAACACATGAAGTGGAAAACTTTTTGTAAAACCTGCCCTGATACTTCATGTGAGATATCTGTGTGCATTTTTAAACCAGGTGTTTTTAAAAAGTGACAGTTTGTGCTTGATGGAAGGAGAAAGATTCAAAACCCTTCCAACAATTCCATCAGCCCATGTTTTGGCTATGCATGTCCAACAGCTTGAAACTGGAGGATTCACAATGACAAATGGAGCTCACAAGTGGACTAAACTTAGGTAATTATTTTGATTATGTATGTGTATCACCTAACTTAAAAATATACTGTTGTCTAATGCTGTAATGAGAGCTAATGCAACATCTTAGAGTTAGCAGTTAAATAGTTTCAGTCATTTTGACATCTGACTGAAGTGACATATACTATAGAAGAACATGCTTGATGGCTTTGAATTTCCTTTAAAGTTTAGGAGCTTAGGGGGTGGAGTGGTTTGGTTGGTTTGGGTTTTTTTTTTTGTTGTTGTTTTGTTTTGGTTTTTTTGTTTGTTTGTTTGGGGTTTTTATCAGCAGCAACACTAACTAATCTTTTTTACAATATTCTCTTTTAAGAAATATTGCAAAAGTTGTGAGCCAAGTTCATGCATTTCAAGAGAATCCTTATACATATACACCAGATTTCAAGCTGCAGTCTTACCTCAGGCAACGAATAACTCATTTTAAAGATGCAGACATTTCTGCCTTGGCAGCTGACAACTGTGCCAACTTCCATCAGATACCAGCAGAAAAACATTCTCGAAAAATTCAGGACGCACTGCGCAGAGTGAAGGCAACATTTCAGTAATTATTTACATCTCATCTATTCTAGTCCAAGTGTAGATTGTAAAACTGGATTAAGTTGACTTCATCTCCTGGACCAATTCCCAAGTGAAAACTTAAGTTGAGATGACTTAAAATACTGTCTCAAGTTGAAATGATTATTTCTTAACATGGAATTATAAAACGCTGACTAATGAGATTTGAATCCCTGGATGACAAATCAAAAGATTAAAAATAAAGATAAAAGAGAGAGTGTAGATGAAAAGGATAATTAATTTTGTCACTGTTCTTTAGTGTAAAAAAAAATAATTACACAGTAAACAAAAATCTAAAGAATACTGTGGAAATAAATTAAAATTGCACCTTCTGTTGCAAAGTTGGCCTAGGAGAGTTCAAAGTATAGTTCATTAAATGTTGATTATATTTTTATATAAACATAGTACACTTGTATCCTGTCACAGTGTGCATATAATTCAGGGACACAGATCCTCAGCTATCCTTTGAGTGTAGATGTGTCTTGGTTTTGTTGTGTATTATGAAAAATGTAATTGGCCATCTTTTTCTTCAAGCATACTAAGGAATGAGAGGAATGCCATGCTGCAACTCTTTTTTTTTTGTTTGTCTGGTTGGTTTTAATATCACTGAGCTAACCTCTTCCCAAATGAAAGTAAGATCTGAATCTACATACTTCGTTGCTCTGCTTCTGCCTCTCAGCCTTGTGGAAACTACTTTTCTTTGTCTCTATTTGGCACAAGAATCACTTTGCCAATTTGTGTACTTTTGTATGTGTACACATTCGTTTATGGCTTTTGCTCCTGAGGTTGCTTTTACGGATTGCAGTGCTCCAACAGCATGAAATAGAAGATAACTGTGTGAAATTTGGATCTGCAACTTGAAAACCTTTGGTGCTGACCTATTTATAGAGCTTATGCTTACAAGACCTTCTAAATGGCAATGAAATGTGATGCTATTGCTAGAAAGTATGTTGAGCTACCCAGGTTTATTCAAGGCCCAAAATGTTAAGGCTACAAATTAATTTCAAGTACAAGTATTTCTACCAGAGGGGAACAATGATTTTATTGGAAGAGAAATGGGGAAGGGCAAGAAAGATCTAAAATAAGCTCAGTCCTGGAAGTGATTTGCTAGAACTATGTTTAAGAAAAAGAAAATGTTTTGAGAGACAACGAGCAGTTGTGAACTGTCTGGGCCTGTTTTAATGATGGAGGATGATAATGATGTAATGGAAATGTGCACATCCCTAGTATTTTGCAAATTGTACTGTTGCATTTGACAGAAATGCACATGCACAGGATAAATTGTACGTTTTTCAATGTTTAAGAGGAACAGGAAAAGGAAGCTTCTCCTTTTCTCTTGACAATAACGGTAATGTATACGTCGCAGGCCACCTACTTCTCATCTTTCTCAGTCAAACACAAGGTATGTCCATACTTTCCATTAAATACCTCAGTTACTTTTTCAGACTAATATATTAATACCAGACTAACTTTTGTGCTTTTACTGGGTTTAAAACTGGAGATCTTGGTCCCCAACAGGGTTTTCTTGCATTTGTTCTACTTTTAAGAGGATTTGTTTTGTTATTTGCCATATGTAGGTTTAGCATGTCATTAATTGTAGTGTTCTGACTTACCCTGAAGGAAGTAAAAGGTGTTGCTATTTCTCTAAAAATTGCCAAATGTGGAAACATTTAATCTTTACCTCCTATCTTTAACATTCTTGAAACATGGTATAATATAACCTTATCTTCAGACATACATTTCACATCTTTGATGTATATGCATTTATTTTTGGTTTTCTCAATTAAAAATTACCATTCACTTAATGCCATGCCTTACCTTTGAAAGACAGTAAAACTTAAGGTAGCATAAGCTTTACTAATGTAAAAAATTCCACAAAACTTGCTGATCACATGATCTTAATAAATTAATTTTCTATAATTGCCAGTCAGACTGTTGAAATTGCTTTTGTGGACTTATTTCTATTTTGCACTCATGGTAATTAACTCATATATTTCTTAGAGTTTTATCAGGATATAAAGTAACTACTACATCTAGAAAATACTATGTTTATTCTATGACAATAACTGGTGCTATACAATAATTTAAAAATCACCTCATGTCCTCCATATAATGCTTCAGTCTATCAGAGATTATATTGCTATTAATGCATAGTATTGACTTACAGTACTATTTTGGGGTGTTTTCATCAATCAGATATTTAAGAATTTGTATTTAAACACCACCCCACAACAACAAATTTAAATAGCTATTAAAAAAAAAGAAATCACTTTTACAAGGAAACTGGTTTGCTTTTGTCCATGATCACCTATGTATGCATGTCTTATATGACACAGATCTCAGAATAATTATGTCTAGCATATAATTGTACTGCTTATTTATGATTAACAAGCAAAAAAGGTTGAGCTAAAGTTTTCTGTATGGCAAATATCCTTTCTTTTAAAAGGACAGAACAAAACCTGTCAAAGAAGCAAGTTCAGTTCTATCTAGTTGGCAAAAAATTAATGGCATCAGTACTTGTATTGCATAACTGAGCAACTATACAGTCTGGCCCCATGTTTCCATTCCAATACCAAATTAGAATATTTGGAAAAAAATTGAGTTTGTTCTTTAAGGCAGAATTGCCACCATCTGTCCTAGTTAGTCTTCATTTTTTCCGCACTTCCCTCATCTTGTTTTTATGTTGTTTATTTTTCAAACAGTGACCTATGGAGCTTCTGAAATGAAGTCTGCTCCTGGGAAACATTTCCAGTTGCTCTGTGCATTGGTGCTCTTCCTGTGTCCCTTTGCAGGTGTCTGTCCCCAGGCTGGGGTTTTCAGCCCTCCTGCTAGAGAGCTGGGAAATGTGTCCTAGTTACGCTAGCTGCATTTAATAGAAGGTTTCCAGCACCAATATCTCCAGAAGCCTGTCAGCAAACAGGGATTAATTCAGTTGGATCCTATGAAGTATTCCAGAGAATCCCAAACCAAGAAGCTGGAAAATAGTTCATGAATTTATCACTGATCCATCATTCTTACAAATTTCTTTCCCTGGAAATTTTTCAACCACGTCTAAACTTTGCTTTTATGGTTTTCTGTGTTCTTCCTTTATGTATCAGATTGGTTTCATAACCATTGTCGAGACTCATAAATTTTACGAGTACTGCATGTGATTTGCAATGGATTAAAATTTTAGGAAATCTGTTTCTAAATAACAAAATAATAAACTACAGTTTGAAAGGAGGGAAGCCAACAATTTTTCAGTGTTAAATATATGGTTGATTGTTTCATCTTTGATATTATGATGAGACTTTTTGTTGAGATATTATGAAAGACTACAGATAAATTGTTTTTCTCCCTCATACTTGCTTAAATACAATCCAAAGTATATCTTCATTTAAATTGCATGTTGTGTTTGCTGTGTTCTGTTCAGAGTTTCTCCCTTTTTTTTTTTTTCAGAAAATCTTCTTTCTCAAAACATGCTTAATAAATAATTATTTTTTAAATCTATTTTGAGCTTTAGAAGGAGCCTCAAAGCATTGGAAATGCAGGTTTGAGCAGCATTTGAGAAACTTGAGCCCCATAAATCAGGCTTCAGTGGTCATCTTTAGGAATTGCCTTACAGGTAGTCCTCACCTGTAATATTTTTTTTGTATTCATTTAATTATTATGAATGTAAGAATTTTTCAGATCATTATTTTGACTGCCCCCACTAAAATTTGCATTATAAAAATTCTTTCCCAAGAGACCTTGTAATTATTTTAATTACCAATAAATGACTAATTTGTGGTGGAAGATTCTATTGGAGGTTTTTTATGTAAATTCGTGTAAACAGTGTTTTAATGAATTGAAACCACATGCATGTGGGGCTGATGTGTACATTTGTTCACAGTGAAATGTTAATGAAAAACTTTTGGGCAAGCCAGCTCCTGTGAGCGACATGGCCTGTGTCTGTGTAGCACTGGGAATGCATGAGAAAGAGGGGCAGATTTACTGCTCCATCAGAGTCAAAAACAATGTGCGGTATAGGGAGGGGTGAATACAACAGAAAAGTTGATTTGCATCCCCTCCGTGGTCCTGTCTATGCTATCCTCACTTATTCAGCTTACACTTGGTGAAGGGCAGGTGCAGCACCTGGCTTTATTAATGTTGCTTCTTCCGGGGTATGGCAGAAGGAAGTCTGTAGATGTGGAAGGATAGCACCTTGGATCACTGCTCTCTGAATAGGTTGGCTGAACTCAGAGAGGTTTGGTTTTTTCCCTTGCAGACATAAAATATTCCTCAATGGAGGCCCAGTATTTGACTGACAAAGCAATAATATCTCCTTTAAGTGTGTCAGGTAGCCAGGTAAACAGAGGCTTTGCTGGCATTGCCGGGGATGCTCTGACACCAACCTCTGGCTGTGACTAAAGGCTTTGAAGCACAGCACAATGCTTTCCAATATGAGCTCTTAGCAGGTGAGGTTACACCTGAAGATCCACAAAAACTGTCAGAGGGCTGGAGCACCTCTCCTGTGAGGACAGGCTATGAGAGTTTGGGTTGTTCAGCCTGGAAAAGAGAAGGTTTTCAGGTGACCTTATTGCAGCCTTTCAATATTTAAAGGATGGGGAGAGTCTTTTTAAGCAGGACCTGTTATGATAGAATAAGGGGTAATAGTTTAAGTCTCTGCTCTTTTGTTCCCTGTATCTAGTCTTAAACTAAATGTTTTTAACGCCAGGATGGTGAAACACTGGCACAGGTTGCTCAGAGAGGTGGTAGGTGCCCCATCTCTGGAAACATTCAAAATCAGATTGGAGGGGGCTCTGACCTGATCTAGTCAAAGATGTCTCTGCTCACTGCAGGAGGGTTGGACTAGATGATCTTTAAAGGTCCCTTGCAAGACAAACTATTAGAATGATTGTATGATTTGTACTCTGATAACTCTCTAAAAGACATGTGAGAATTAACAATTCCACCTTTCCAATCTCTATTTTAAAATTCCTGCAGCAAAAAGTTTGAAGGACCTTTTTATGTGGCTGGTTATAATCTACCAACAAGTGTTAACAGCCCCTGCAGGCTAGGAACTTTGATTTGCAGAATCTTTTTCTCTTCCTTTGCAGAGACGAGCACTTTAATTTCTTCTATTGCAATGTTTGAAGAAGGCTTTTAGCTATTTCATGAAGTTTCTTTGTGAATGACCTGAAAGGATGCCAGGGCATCTTCAGCCTGGCAGTATTTTAGTGTGCTTCCTGTCAGTGATGTTTCAGTGTCTCACATGCAAGTGGAACTGGCAGTTGCCATATTACATCAAAGCATTACAGTAATCTAGTTTAGGATCTGGTCTTTGCATTATTCTGTTAATTCATTTTTGGTCTAATGTAAATGATGCTTTTGTAAGTTGCATAAAAGGCAGGGGTTAATTACTGTCTTGTAAATCTGTCCTGTGTCTTAGCTGTACTGTTATTTAATTTTTCATTCTAATGCTAAGATTGGCCTTGTTATGATGTTGGCATTCTGTGCATTAAATACATACTGGTTTTAGACAGTAAAATAGATACTGTGTTTTAAACTGGTAGAACTCAATTGTCATAATTAAATTAAGAGCTCAGAGTACTGGACAATTCAAGTTACCATTATCAGAGACACATATTTTGGGAAGCTTGACTGGGCACGAGTGAGCCTGAGCATCTGACTTGTTAAAATCTCTGCAAATAGATGCTTATTTCTGCTATCTCATAAAGCTCATAAACAGTAATGGTAGTAAACTGGTAGTAAAACGGTAGTAATGGTAGTAGAGAAGAGTCTGGCCAGCAGGTCAAGGGAGGTTCTCCTTCCCTTCTGCACTAGTGAGACCACATCTGGAGTATTGTGTCCAGTTCTGGTCTCCCCAGTTCAAGAGGGACAGGGAAATGCTAGAGAGAGTCCAATGGAGAGATAAAAAGATGATTAAGAGACTGGAACATCTTGTGGGAAAAGGCTGAAACCCCTGGGGCTGTTTAGCCTGGAAAAAGAGAATACTGAGAGAGGATCTTATTAATGTTTACAAATATCTGAAGGGTGGGTGTCAAGTAGAAGGGGCTGGTCCCTTTTTAGTTATGCCCTGTGATAGGACAAGAGGTAGTGATAGCAAGGTGAAACAGAGGAAGTTCCACCTCAACATGAGGAAAAACTTTTTCACTGTAAGAGTGACAGAGCACTGGAACAGAGTGCCCAGAGAGGTTGTGGAGTCTCCTCTAGAGACTTTCAAGACCTGCCTGGATCTGTTCCTGTGTGGCCCACCTTAGGTGATCCTGCATTGGCAGGGGGGTTGGACTCAATGATCTCCAGAGGTGCCTTCCAACTCTTACCATTCTATGATTAAATTATTCACTTAAGTAACAGATTATTCTTCAAACAAGCTAGTGGAACAGGTCTAGGAAAAACAAACAAACTACTAAATGATGGATCCACCTTTCTTTGGATAACCACAGAATGGCTTGTCATAAAAATGCAAGGTTGTGTCCAGGGAGGTTCTGAAGGTGTCTGCCTGCATATGGTATTATTTCATTACTTCATTTGTTTGGGCCCTTGCAGGTATGCTGAAAGAAATAAAAATTATCTTGGCAACCTGGAAAAATGGCACATAATAAGGTATGTTACACAAATATATGTAACGTTCTGGGATAATCAGCTGCACAAGTGTAGACTACAATTACTGTTTTTTTGTGGAAAAGGGAAAATAAAGAATAATGTCACATATGCTGGGGAAGCAGTGTCTTGATATCCCCTCAAGGTATCTTGTGATTCTCTGTTTCTTGATGCAAGGAAGTGAAAAGCCAAAGGGCTTGAAGATAAAAGGTAAAAGAACAAGTGACTCCTGAGATGAGTATACAGATGCACAAACACTAGCAAAGTAACTTTTCTCCATGAAGGTAAACTGCAGGATAAAAATTTGATAAATCTGTTAAAGATCATTGTTGGCAATACAAAATCCCCAAAATTAAAATATAATTGATCAGAAGACTGAAACCTAGAGAAAAATGTGAGGAACTGCAGTAAGTCACCAAACACATAGGGTGAGATAGATGAAAAAAAATACTGAATGTCTTAGGCTATATCTAAAATTGCAAAGGTGATGTATTTTGAAATGTTCCAAAATACACTCTCGGTTTCTGTTTGGTCAGACCCAGGGACATATTGCAGTACACTGTTCTTCATATCCCTACCCCTACCACCAGCTTGGCCCTCCAGTGATAGCCAGGATGTGCTTGGGTCTGAGCCTGGCATGGGGACAGTTTAGATTACAGCTTTGGGTGTCTAAGCTAGTTCTGGGAGCATGGGGAATAATGGGAAAAAGCTAGACGTGTAGTACACAAAATGTTGTTTCAAAGTACTGGAGGGAACAAGCACATGAAAGGAAGGAAGACAAAGGGAAAGAATACTAAAAATATGTTAAATGTATAAATAGCTGGTTTAGAATCTAAAGATGGGCCTACCTTTTTTTTTTTTTTTTATTGTGTTTCATTGAAAAAAGCTAGGTGCCAAAGTATGGGGTCTGACTGATAGTCAGCCAGAGTGTCTAGTCTTCATTTGTACAAACAGGCTGCAATTTAAGATTTTACTGTGATTAATAGAAATAAGCTAGTTGAAAATACGAAGGTAGAAATCAATCAAGACAAAAGTTACCATGATACAACAGAGTTCATGATTCAAAGAAAAGAAAGAGATGAAAGAAGCAGAATAAATACAGCGGGCTTCAAAAAAGCAGAGTTCAATAAACTCAAGGAATTTGTACATGAGGTCCTCAGGAAGGAATTCTAAGGCAAAGAGAAGCTCAGGATAGCTAACGGGTTTAAAAAAGGTTTCAAAAACAGGCAATATTTAAATAATAAAAACAGACTAGCCCCCCACAAAGGGGAAGAAAAAAAAAAAAAAAAAAAAAAGATAGAGCAGTGTGGCTCTATTAGGGAGCATCAATGACATTAAAAAAAAAAATTCAAAAAAGAATACTGAAAAAAGTAGGAACAAGAAGGCTGCTTTGGCAAGAACAAATATAAAAGAACAGCACGGCAGGTTAGGAACAAAACTGGACAGAGTAAATGCTATTGCCAGCAAGGCAAAAGCAAAACAATAAAAATGGATTCTTAAATAATGTTCTGTTATACGTTAACAGTCCTCTGCTTACTAGGGGAGGTGAATAAATATCATATGGTGCAACAGCCTGAAGTGGTGCTTGCTATTTCACCCCTTACCCTCTAAAGGATGTATATCCTGACTGAGGTTAACCAGGAAACAGGAATGCAGATCAGAATGGGAAAACTGAAATGGTCTTAGAATTATTATATTTTTGACAGAGGAAGGATGAGTGAGTTCCCAGAGAAAGAGAAAATAATATTACTTACTAAAAGTGGGCAAGAGCTCAGGAATGAGTGGAAAGGTGTAGCGAATGACCTGAGGAAACAGACGAATGAACTTTGATACTAAAGGAGTTACTGAAATAGCAATCTAAAAATCTGCAAGCACAAAAACTATGTCTATAAAGTAATTTTTAAATAATCTAATGGTTTCCTTTGTCAGGGTAACTGACCCAATAGGTAAAACACTGTGGTTTATGTTAAAAATCAACGGACAACAGATCCATCTGACCTGATTATATATTAGATTGCTAAATTCTGGATGCTCTGTAAGGTAGATACACAACTAGTTAATACATCACTTCAAAGGAGAGTCCTGGGGGGGACCTGATGCAGTGGAACCCTGCTTGGGAGTGAAGCCCAAAAGAAAGCACCCAGGGGTGAGTAATAAAACCCATGCTGATTAATGTATCACACATATGCAATGTCCTGTTTTGCTTACTGGCGAAGTGATGTTATGCAGGTGGTGGTGTCTGAATTCTGAGATCTGAAACTTGCCTTCACATTGATGACCATGCAGACAGACAGAGAAAGCAAATATTCTGGTTTACAAGATAACAAGATGTGCTTGGGACTCTATATACATGGATGGGAAGAAGTGAACTTACAGTAACAACAAGATAAGATGTGCTTGAGACTCTACATACTCAGGTGGGAAGAAGGAAACTATTCCAAGTTACAAGATGTTCTTGGAACTCTACATACTCCAGTGAGGGAGGGAAACTATGGTGAATTGCCATAACAAAGTCTTCTAACACCCTATGCTGTCTTATTACAGGCAAGGGGCCTGTGTCAAATTGTGCCTGGGATTTTTACTAGTGAAATACAGGGTGGGCTGGAAAGCACACTTACACAATATACAAGATTAGAACTCATAATAATCATGATGATGGTTTAAATTTAAGCTCTGTCTTATTTCTGAAGGATAAATAAGAAATTAAAAATAACTGTAGAACATCAAACAGAATCTCTGGGGACCATAATGGATCACAAACCAAATATGAATCCTAGTGTGCAGTTTTCAAAAAGGAAAAAAATGAGGAAGACCTGATGTGTACTATAAGAGAGCTGTATATGACAGAAGGTAATTATTTTGCTCTGTTTGGCACTAGTGAAGTAACAGCAGGAATACTTTACCATTTAGGCACTTCACTTAAGATGCATATAAGCAAAATGCAAGAAAACAGAGGACTGTAATAAAAATGTTTTAAAAAAACATGAACAGGGAAAGACTGAAAGATTTGGCCTTATATAGACAAGATTACATTGAGCAGGACTGTATGAAATGTTGATGTAAAAAATTATAGTAGCTACAGCGTGAGTATTCTCCATGCTCTGTGAAGGTTAAGCAGTATTAATTTTGAAGCAAGGGTGATTCTGTTTCAGTTTTTACGTTGGAAAGCTTCATGTGGAGCACTAGAATAGATTACTCACCTATAACACATCTGTAGGATCCCCTCTTCTGTAAATTTATAAGAACAGATAAATTGCCCAGTGCCCATTGTGTGTGCCCAGACCCACTTGAACCTGTCCCTGGGAAGTGGTGATCAGCAGTGATCTTCCATCCCTCTGTGTTCTCAGTAAAATAGATTGAGCACAAGTTCAAATACTTGCCTGCAATTGGGGAATGCTATTAATTTGGTTACTAATTTAATTGTTTTCTAGTCACTTTAATTTTCAAGGTTTTATTTACCTTTTCTCACAAATACCTAGCAAAAGAGTAGATGTTGCCACAGTGTGCATTACTAGAGCTTATGTAAAATATGTTATAGAGGGATACTGAATTTTCACTATATAGGTATGCTAATGCAGTCAAAAGTTGGCTTCATTCTAAAAGCAGCAGATGGTTAAAACCCCCCATGCACATCTTTGTGTTGGAGGAATGTGGAAAGCAAACCTTGCAGTTGTCTTTGCTGACAAGAACTTAAGTCACTACTCCTGGAGGTATTTAAAAGACCTGTAGGTGTGGCACCTGGGGACATGGTTTAGCAGTGCACTTCGTAGTGCTGGGTTAACGGTTGGATTCAGTAATTTTAAAGATTTTTCTTTCCAACCTAAACAGTTCTCTGATTCCATGATTCTATCACTGCCTCAGCTAACCTTCTGCAATTTTTTCCCTTCCTTGGTGTAGTACTTCCCTGGATGCGAAGTCTTAATATAACCAGGAGGTGGCACAAGAGACCCTTGGAGCCTTTCAGATGTACGAGATGCACTATGAGCAAAGGTACCGTGAAAAAAAGATCGGCCTAAAATCTGCTCATTAGAAACAGCCAATCACGAAATGACAGAATTTTTTTTTTTTCTTTATTCCATTTTTAAAATGAACATGTGTCCTCACCCATCTGCTGCCTTTAATCTTTTGGAGAAATGCATGCACACACAACTTCGTAATTTTAAATCTTAGTTACCTCTCTCAACATGTAATACACTCATCGGTGTAAAACCTGCTAAAGGAAGTAGGCTGCATTGCTTGGAGGAAACAAACATTGAATTACACATTACAGGGGTAGTGTTAAGCACATTACCTAACTACATTCCTGTCCTTCCCCATTATAGCCCATCTTTTCCCTTATCAGTAAAATGAGAGAGAAGGTCGCGATATATCTGTGCTCCCTGTTCTGGGGTGCAGTGAAGGTAGATGCACAATCATTTGTGCTTTGTTGCTACAGTTCTACATCCTGACAAATTTATTTTCTTCCTGAGCTAATAGTAACATTTGCACAGTACTTGAAGGAAGTAGCTGGAAGAAAGAAAATAGGAAGAAACAATGTATAGTGAAGAATACAGAAGAGGAGAAGAAATAACTAGAAACATGAAATGAGGAAAAGCCTTGAAGTCAGGGGGAAAAGAAAAGATAACGTTTATTTCTGTTTAATTTGAACAGACTGGTTTTGAAGCGATACAAAGGTCTAGATGTGAGTTAAGGAAGAGTCGGTTAAATATTTTCACTGCTGGGACCAATGCATTTCAAAGCAGCATTGTATGGCATAGACCCAGGATGGCTAGCTGTAATAGGTCATTCTCCCTCTGATTCATTCTCCTGCTGCTTGAGTGTTAACTCTACAATCAGAGAAAGGGGGAGGGGGGGGTTTAAATAAAAAATTCATTCTTGAATAAATGAAAGTGAAAAGTTACTTTCAGGAATTATAAATGCTTCAGTCATAGTATACCTGAATTTATGGAGAATGTATTTGGGGAGGGGGGGGAAGTAAAAATAAAGGAACATTTCTGATTTCATGCATTCTTAGTTTTTTTATGTAATAGGTTGTCAAAGGTAACTTTAGAAGTACCCATGATGAAAAAAGATGTATCCTTCAGCAAAGACTGGCCAAAAAAAAAAGAAAGTTATTGATCCAAAGTGTGAAATAAACCTTTCAGGTTTTAGAAGGATTTCAGGATGTCTAAGTGTAACATTTTGTGGTCTTGATCAGATTGATAGTCTAAATGATCTGAACAATTGCTAAAATCAGTAGCATTTATGTGAAATTTTGTATGCACATTATTCTCTGTCGGTGCATTTCATATCCCTAGATAATTTGCATTTTTAACACATCTCAGATCCTTAAGCATATTTATGTACCTAACAATTAAGCCCTATCTGCTTTGGAAAATAAAACCATTTCTAAAGCCCCTTTTCATGCTGCTTCCTTTTAACTGATAGTTTTAAAAGTCTAATTACTAGTCTAGACAAAATTAAACTAATACAGACTTTTGAGCGTGATTTTTTTGAGCAGTGTCCATAGAGATCTCTCTCAATGACAGTATGACAGCAGTAAGTGCTGAAGAAGGATTTACATTCCTGTAACTTGACTGGATTACCAACTATAATAGTTCATCTATTTAAAAAAAAAAAAAAAAAAAAAAGTATCTGCTGGTTTTCCTTGATTCTGTAGCAAGACACATAATGGTATGTTCCAAATGTGGTTCTGTTTCATATCAACTTTGGCTTATTTTTTAATAAGCTTAAATTTGGGTAAGGAATTGCAAAAAACATAATACATGTGTTTTCTTTCTTAACATTTACAGCATCTCTGCAGAATATATATCTTTTTAAGACATTTCACCAATTCTGCTTAGCTGCTGGTAACAGCTTTATGATAAGGAGCCATGGGAGCTCTTGGCATTTTGAGTGCTATGTTGATTTACATCAATTCCAAGCATGATGAGACATTTAATTTTCATCTATGCATTGCCACTCTGTTTACCCCAGGCCCTCCTGGTATTTCTGCACATATGGTCTTTTAATTCCTCATGGAAAGGTAGCTCTTATTCTGTCAAAGAGGAAAGATTGTAATAATTGATAATAAAGAAATTGGTTTGAGGCCATTTGTAGCACTTTTAAATCTTAGAGTGGTTTCTCAGAAATTGCAGTGGTTGAATAAACATGCCATGACAAAGACCATATAAATTGTATAGCAGATGTCAGCAGCCCTTGCTTCACTTGGCAGACCTTCATAGGAAATTTGCATGTCCCCAGATGACACACATCCTCCTGTCTTTCCTAAACTGCCTTGTTCACGCTTTTAATTGCATCACCACCTAGCTACTCCCAAGGACCTAAAGTTCACTTTAGCCTTAAAGGACCCTCCACTGTGTCGAGAAGAGGTCACCTGCTATTACAAAATGACAGTCCCCTCCTTTGGCCTTTTGTACCCCCACTGCAGCAAAGCCAAGTCATGGCAGTTTTCTCCAGCACCTGTGAGGAACCCAAGGTACTTGTCAGTCCTTAGTTACTTGCTCTTCAGTTCCTTCAAAGCTTCAGTAGGAAGGGGATAACTCAGAGCACAATCCTGCCTCTCTACAGTAGCTGCTCTCTTGTGTAGCTGCTGCCCACAAGAAATGTTGAGGTCAGTGTCAAGTGACAAATCTCAACTTGTTTTAATTACCCTGGATGCTAAAATTTTCCCTTCTATATCACCTCCCACATAATGACCTGGCCTGGAGTGGCAGTTGGCATTATGATCCTCAGTCTTCTTTGGTAAACTGATGGTCCTTATTTTCATGGGGAAGGTGCTGACTCCCCAAAGGGAGCAACTATGTATTCTACAAACATCTGCATAAAGTATTGTCACTATCTTAAGTAAATGGATCTTAAGACTTCTGATAGTGGCAGTTGTGTTGGTATGTCTGAGCTCTTTGTCTTAAGCTACTTGTAGCAGCACAGTGAAAGGTCCTATCTGGTCCCACTTGAATCTGACAAATTCCTGAGAACTTTAGCATGAGCAAATTTCCATCATTTTGGCAACATCGGTTGATTTCAAACATGGTATTTCTGAATCAAAATTTAGCAGGAGGTTTTCAAACAAACACCTAATGAATAATACATAGAAATACAAAAAGGCAGCTTAAGAATTTTAGATAAACTAGCAGCTGGTTTGTAGCAGTCATTACATTCATAAGTCGTCTGCCATCTATCTGGGATACTTACACATTTTATGTATAATGGAAATGAGATTTGGTTTAACGTTGTCACAATGTGATCAATTTGTGTCTGAGAGCTCAATATTTGACAACTTTTGGCTGTGACATTTGCCTCAATAAAATGTAATTAATTAACTGGAACTGCATAAAGATGTAATTTGCAGCTCAGATGGTGAAAATATCTTAAAATATGTGGAGAAACTATGCAACACATGTATCAATGGATGCTAAAAAATGAGATTTTCTATTTTTCAGAGAACCATCATATGTCATTTACCCTTTTCATCCTATCAGACAGCTCAGCAAGGGCCTTTAAATGAAAGCTAGAAAAAATAATGTCATCCAGATAGTCTGTTTTATACTTAAAAAAAACCCAAACAAACAAACAACTTTTATATATATATATATCTGTTATATAAAGTATGTAAGTTGCATTTAAGTATGTTATTTATATGTATATATAATATTATGTGGGGAATCTGAAATAATTCTGGGCACAAAGGACATATTTATCTCCCTGGGATGGGATTTGATCCATCTGTGATGCAGAATGCTATTAAAGTAATGAGAGAAATTTAAATTAAGAAGGAAGCTTGCAGGAAAGTTACACTTTCTTTTTCTGATGTTCATGAGAATTTAGTCCTTGGGAAAGGCGTTTTGCCTGACTGGAAAGGAAGCTTGACGGGATTCTCCAGGCAGGCAATGGCACTAGTGTTCCCAGTTCTGACTGGAGAGGCTGCTGCAAGGCCATGGGTTAAATACAGCTAACTCAAGGGTCTTGTCATTTAATAACTTAGTTAACAGAGCAGACTCCTGTATGTCTTCTTTCCATCTCCTACCTGCTTGGTCTGCTCTGTGAAATAAGTTGCCACCAGAATTGGGTACTGCTCAGAAGTTCTGCTGTTTTAAAATATTTCCTCAGGTTTGTGGTGGGGGTAGTCTTCACAATTACCTAAAGAAAAGAATATTTAAGAACTGTGATTAGACTGTTCAGGGTGGGGCAGGAAAAGGGAAGGAGGATTTTTTTAATAAAATAAGAAATTTAAACCCAACCTTGAAAGTTTGGTCAGGCAAACTTTCTAAGCTTTCCATTGTTACTCAGAAAATGCTTGGGAAGGATAAATGGATGAGGTTTCAAGTAATTCTATATCAAACACTTTCATACAGTGGAGAGAAAAAAAAAAAAAAAAAAGTCCCACAAATATTTATGTCCTGCAGGGCTTTGTCCATGCTAGAAGTATTTGTGGACTTCTTTAGGTAGGTAATGGATGTACAGGAGGCATTAATGGTTGCATGTTTGTTTAGACATTTTTATACCAGTTCCCTTAGTTTCCTGCAGGAAGCTTGTTTAGTGGGCTCAGGCTACTGCTGCAGTGCAGACTGAAAAGTCAATCCCCACCTACACAGGCCAGAAACAAAGGGTTCCAGGAGTGCTCTGGTCACACCTAGTTGTGGTTCTAGATCACTTATTAGCCACCTTTAAACAAAGATGACAACACCGTTTCTATTTTTGTTGCTTAGAAGCAATTAAACTCTTGAAAAGTGGCATCACTGATAGAGCAGAGGAGGACTCAGACTATGCCATGGCAAAGAACAAGCAAGGACAGAGGGGGCTTAGAAGGGGCTCACAAGTCAAACTTGAACATAGTTCAATGAAACAGTTGTCTAGTAAGCAGAAAATGGTAGGATTTTGTGATGGGTGGATATAGTACATATATTTTGAGCAGACAGGAAGTTAAAATGCTGGTTATAGGAAAAGATAGATAAAGGGGGGTTGAATAAAACTTTTTTATTGGGTTAATATAAAGAAAAAAGATATATCTGTATAAGATTAAAATTGAATACATTGAAAGAACCCCTAAGTAGGATGGGTTCAGTTTCCGAGACTCTGCCTCACTGACAGACTGAGAAATAGATAGAAGCACGGTTACATTAACTGTCATCACAAAGTGAATGCTAAGAAATCCAGCAGGAGCGGCAGAATAACAGAGCAAGTCACAGGGAAAATGGATGGTAGAGCATTGTGTTTGTGTGCAGCTGCTACAGGTGAGCTGAAAGCAGGAACAAGAACAGACAAATCAGACATGCAGTTGTGATTTCTGATACCAAGCAGGGGTGTGATAGGAGTTATCAATGGTGCCATAGTCCCACTCTGTTCTTACACAGGAGGGGAGGATTGTGAAGTGATGAAATTCATGGTTACCCAGCAGTGAAAAAAAAAACTGCCAATAAAGCACAAGGAACCTTTTGTCAATATACTACCGAAGCATTACTACAGGAGCCAAGTGTTCCTGGTGCATCCAAAATCCAAAGATGGACAGGAACACTTATGAAATGCATGTATAAGGTATTAAGAGGAAAGGTAAGGAAAGATGTAGCAGAGAAACCTGTGTGTTCTGCGTAGCTGTAAGAGATCTGAGAGGGATGATATGACATGAATTCTGTAACCCAAACAGAAATCTCATCAGAATGTTAATTTTAAGGCAATAATTGTCTTTTTCTGATTCTGTACTCCAGAAAACATATTTTATATCAGCAGCCAGAAGCCGGTCGATTCGTACAACCCAACAGCTTTACCTTTTACCTTTTTGTGTTTCACAGCCTTGTCCTCCAACTCTCTCACTCTATGCCTAGTGATTATAACCTGTCGCTGCGGTCCCAGGAGAGTGCAATGAGTGAGTTTATCCACTTGCTTGCCTCAGGCTGTCCCGGGAACACAGTGCTCAGTCCGGAGAGCAGCAAGTTTGAGAAGTTCCTTTTAGGCCCTGGATCTTCTGCTTGAAAGGGAATGAAAAAAATCTAACTGTAGCAGAAAGAGGGGTTGGGAGCAGCAGCGACCCTCTCTCCCGGTAGCGTCCGGGGATGCTGGTCCGCTTGTGCTCCCCCGGGGGTGCATTCCCCAGCGCCGTTTGAGGCCGCTCGGCTCTATAAATGCCATTTGCATCGGGATAGGATGTAACAAGAGCTGTAAATCACTTACGACGGAGCGAACTCCTCCAGGGGCAGACACGGCGGAGCCGAGCCTCCGCGAGCTGTGGCAATGTGTGAACGGTATCTTTTGTTGGGAGGGAGGACTGATGGCAATTAGATGATACTTATCTGTTCCTTTGATGTGTATTTACACAAACAACGTTTTCCTCCGGGACCTGCGGTATAAAGGAGGAGCCGTGCTCCCCGCCACCCTCCTTCCCGGCATCTCCGAAAGAAGGCAGGATGACCAAGGCCCCTTTCTCTGTGGAGTGGTTGTCCCAGAGCAGCCAGGCCCTTAAGAACCCCACCGAGGGTTCCCCGCACCGCGCATCTTCCGCAGGCCAACGGCTCGAGTCTGGTTCCAGCCCCGGCTTGAGCGAGCGGAGCAAGGAGCAATTCTGCGGCCTGCGGGCAGAGAGAGGCGGCAGGAAAAGGGAGCACTTGGAATCCCCCCGCACTGCAGGTAACCACGGCCGTCGGAGCATCCTGGTTCTCCCGCGCTGGGAGAAAAAGGAGGAGGAGGAGGGATGGGTCCTGTGCCACTCCCAGGGCCCAGTTAAGACGCAGCTGTGCAGCGGCTGCCCGGAGACGAATGAGGCGGGAGGGTACCTCCAGGATTCCTGGATGTGTCTGACCTTTTTCTCCTTCTCCCCTTTTCCCAGGAGGAAGCGAGCGGCCGTTGGGAGCGGAGCAGCCCCCGGTGGTAGGGAGAGCCGCCGAGTGCTCGAGCCCGGAAGAGCCCGGAGGCCGGGGCGGGCGGCGGTTGCGCACGGCCTTCAGCGCCGAGCAGATCAGCACCTTGGAGAGCTCCTTCCAGCGGCAGCAGTACCTGGGGGCGGCCGAGCGCCGCAAGCTGGCCGGCAGGATGCGGCTCTCGGAGGTGCAGGTGAGCGCGGCGGAGGAGGGGGCACGGCATCGAAGGGCATGAGCCATGGTACGGGCAACAGTATGGGCAATGGCTTGGGCATGAGTCAGGGCATGGACTGGGTGCCATTTTGACCTCATTTCTTCTCCTTCCCTCCTTACTCTTTATCCCAGATCAAGACCTGGTTTCAGAACCGACGGATGAAACTCAAGCGGCAGCTGCAGGAGCTGAGGACAGAGCCTTTCTGCAGCCCCCCTCTCCCTTACGGACCTCAGAGTAGTGTTGTGCCCTTGCCGCTCGCATATGTGGCCCGGCCACCACCTCTGCCCCAGCAAGGAGCTGCTTCTGGAGGTTTCGCTTTGCCGGCGCTGCCAGCAGCCACCCTGGACCTCAGCAGCACAGCCTGCAGAGCACAGCCTGTGGGTTTTTGGGCAGCTCCCTGCTTTATAGGGTACAGAGATCCCAGAGCTTTCTTGGTGGGTGTCTGACCTTTTGATATGGACTATGGCTAAGGAGGATTTGCACTACTGATAGCTATCTGAGCTGCTCTTGTCTATAACTGCCTGATGGAGTTATGCTGCAGTGCTGAAGAAAATATTTTACAGAGACATACTGGACAATCTGAATCGTGGACTTAAGTCCTCTGCATTATAGACAGATGTGTAAAATGGAAACACAGTGGGTCAAATACTAATATAAATTCAATATTTTAATAAACTTGAACTTTTTCCAGCTTTCATGTGAATTCCTTTCACAAGGATTGTAGAGTTATTTATCCTTCCTTAAAAGAAAGGATATCCTTCCTTAAAAGCAAAGCATAGTTTCCTTATTCTCTGATCTGTTCTGGCCCCCTGCAAATTAATGGGGGTGAGCCCAAAAAAATCATGAATTTCCCCCTGTCCTCTAGAGGAGGTATCCAACCCCTCCAACTACTTCCCTATGTGTCACTTTCTCTGATGGGACTGCGCCTTTAACCAAATGTGTGGATACACTTATAGCTAGTTCTTAATACTGGGCTTGCTATATTAGTAGAAGAGATGTTTTTGTTGTTGTTGGAGCCCTTTAAATAACACATAGAATATGATTTGAAGATGGAATAAAAAGATGCTTTCTAAATAAATATATAAATATATCTTCATGCTTTCATGTACAGCCTCATTAGATTAGTAAGGGCCTGTTGCCTGAACAGATCTTGGAAATGATCTAGCCTTGAAATTTCATATTCAAAAAATGGTATCTTACATGCAACTAATGGGGTATGAGAGTGATGATCAAAAGAATTGTAACATTCTAAAGGTAGTTTTCCCTAAGGGGCAGTAAAGTTTGTTACCATTGTGCTATTAGCTTTTTAAATTTGAATAATGCTCTAAAATTTAAGATCAAAATGGCCTGATTTCAGGCTAGAGAAAGGGCTCCAAGAAATGATCCTTGACATAAATTGCCATAAATCTTTCAAAGTCAGTTGTCAACTAACATGAAAGGAGCAATAAAAATTTCCATTGATTTAGAGTTGATCTTGGGGGTTATTAGAAGATTTCCGATGCACTTGTATTCTGGGCTTATATAATGAATGGTCTGATGGTTCTCTGTCAAGTCATCCTTGAACACTTGAGTACACTTGCCTAGTAAAAAGCTACATTATGTGCTCTTGAAGGCTGTGACCTTTGATTTTCTGAGTAGCTGTCACATTTGGAAGTCTCCTTAATTATTTTGTAATCCATGCTGTATTTATTTAGCCTTTTGAGATACTAGGATTTGCTTGCAATTGAGCAATTGGTCTGGCTCTAATGCAAGAGTTTCAGAAAACTAGTAAGGACTCAAGTGCTATCAATCTTGCAGAGATCTCTTTGGGTATATGATGCAGTTTGGGATTAAGGAAATCTGTTGTCACGAGATAAAATATCAAATTGAATGGCGGCTTGTTTCTCAAAGTCAGATATTAATAAATGGCTCTATTGATTGAAAAAAAAATATAATAATTATAAAACTGTAATTCTTTCTTTCAAATGTTTATTAGGGAACTGGGATATTTCCAGATGGAATGGTGAATATTTTCTCTGCTCTAAAGCAGTGACATTTTTAAAACAGTAAAACAAACACACAGTGCGCCGGAGGGGGGAGTCTTAAGCATGAGACTCGATTGGACTATCCCGTTTTAAATGGGACGGTGGTTTAGGGATTACGTGATCTCCTTATAATCTTGTATGGCCACGGAGGAGAACCCCACCTCTGCTCCGCATGCTTCGCTCACCCTTTGCAAAAGGAATAGTAACAGCCCTTTGTGCGGTTAGAAGCCAGAACCCGGTATCGTGGGCTGGGGACGGGACGGGTAACACCCTTCGAGGGGACTGGCTGGCCCGTGGCTTCCCGGAACCAAATGGAGGGAGGATGAACGAGAAGAGGGGACGGGCACTATCGCAGCTGGGACCCAGGGGAAGTGAGAGAGAGAGATTAAAGGGCTAGGGAGAGAGGGAGAACAAAGTGTTCCCACCCGCAGAGGGGAGCTGCTTCCGTGAGGATAGCCTTTGGGAGAGGACTGAGCATCACCCCCACACCTCGAAGGGTAATAAGGGAGAGGCCAAAGCACGCTTTATGGGGGTCTCCAAACATCCCGTGTGAGACGCCTCCCAGGGTAGCTTTGGCTGAGCCCTACCGAGGTGTCTGTGCCGCCATCCCCGGGGTCTACCCTCCCGGCCCTGGGGCTGGTAAGGCGGAGCCGGCGCCGCTGCAGCATCGGGCGCCCCACAGTCACCGGGCCGGGCTAGGCTGTGCGAGGGGAGCGCGGTACAGAGCCGGCCTCCGACTTCCAACTCTCGACACTCAAGCACAGCGTGACTGAGGTGCAGCGGTTCTTGGAGCCGTTGCCCTCTCAGTGCAGAGGTTTAGAGCAAGCCAGAGGCGATTTGGGCTGCCGGGACAACGTGTAGTGTTGCGGTCTTTGTCACAATTTGAGCCCATGGAGGCTGTGGGGAACACGCTGGGACAAGCAGGGCCTCAGGGCCGAGCAGCATTGGCCATGACGCAATCCCCGAGGTGGAGGCTTTGCTTGCAGGGTGTGTGTATGCAGGTCCCTGTAGTTTCGCTAAGGCAGGCAGGTTTCGTGCTAGGGGCACGGACTAGCTAGCAGGGCTAACGGGGTGTCCTCTCTTTGGGCGTACGAGCTGCAGAACGGCTGTCAAGGGAGATGCCAGGCTCTGTTTGAAAAGGTGTTAACGATCAGTTAACATAATGACTCCTTGACCACAAGTATACTCAAGCACACAAAATGCCTTCCCAGTATTCTGGCAGCGCTAGTTTGCAAATATTGTCCCATTTCGTGACAATTGCTCCAATGTACGCGGGAGGTGATGCTCACTTAGCAAACCCCCAAGGGCAGCAGATTCCTTCGAATATCTACATGATAATTCATCTTCTACCTGCAAAGGTCGGCTTTCTCTAGAAAGTAGGTATTACATTCCAATGCTCTACAAAGCTGTATGTGAAATCACTTATTTTTTTGCTAAAGCGGTCCAATTCTGCTACTAAAACATGGTTGCCAGTTTTCCCTTTGGTCTGGGAAAAGGAAATTCGTGTTTTATTCTTGCTTGCCTGATTTTTTTGGTCCACTGTGTTTTACTCCCGACAGTAATAAAGATGCATTAATGTCAGCGCAGGACCCCTGTATACTGTCAATCCCTCTTCGGAGAACAAAGCGATCCTGCTCTAGCATCGCACACGCTGCAGGACCCAGGTCTGATATCAGCCCCGTCTCTGATCA
Organism: Ceryle rudis; assembly: GCA_033439905.1. Lineage (NCBI taxonomy): Eukaryota > Metazoa > Chordata > Aves > Coraciiformes > Cerylidae > Ceryle > Ceryle rudis. Next base: position 42,235 of record JAAGNO010000398.1, read on the forward strand.
GCAGCCCTACAGATCATTCTCAAGCTGACCACCCAGCGCGGCTGAGAGCCACCTTCGTTTCTAGCACCCCTCTTTATATCTTTAATCTCATCACAATAACCAGCAGCACCAGGATGCTCTATGGTAACTCAAAGCAGTGTCTGCAAGTCAGCTACAAGTGTGTGTTGGGGTGGGGGGTGAAGAGCGAGTGAATTAGCTGGGGAGGAGCAGTTTAATGCTTGTGCGGTGAAACTGTTGGAGCCCCCAGCCTGGCGGCTCCCGAGGAGTAGGCTGTTTAACTTTAAAACTGGGCTCCCCGGGGAGGAGAAGGGGGTGGGAGAGGAAAATTGCCAGAGTACTAACTTCAAAGCCCTTCTCCCCTGCAGTGTGCGCGCGGAGGGGGAAAAATATGATTGAATTAGCACCGCGGTAATGGCAGGGAGCCGTTTGCAGACCGCGCTCGTTAACGCCTGTCCCAATTTGGCGAGAACAGGCAACAGGGGACTGGGAATAGAGTAAGGGTATTCCCTGCAGCTCCCAGACACGGTGGAGCCACTCCAGAGACCTCTTTACAAACCAGGTGAAGTTACTCTACGTTGTATGCTAATCGGGAGAGATGTCGCACAGGCAGGCTATTACATCTAATTGCTGCCCATTATCTCTTTCTTTGATACGCAATTAGAAGACAATTAACTTGATAAATCGCACCGAAGTGAGGAAGAAAGAGGAGAGCTCTCTTGGTCTTGTTGTGTTTCTGCCTTTATAGTTGGAATCTTCCTCAAACTCCTAGGCCTTGACCTATTATTATCCTCTAATTATATTTAGTAGGGAGGTAATCCCAGCGTCTCTTTGGTATTCAGGTAGGTTAAGCGCTTTATTTTCTTATTTTAGCGCATAGTTATTCTGCCTGGGCAATTCTGAACAACTGCAGAGGTGTCACAAGTCCTCGGGCGAAGTGGTGATGGTATGCAAGGGAATTCAAGTATTACTTTGTTCCGAGATAACTTTTACTTATCTAGGCACTTCGTCCGTTAGTTTTTTTTGGGGGGGAGGGGGGAAATCCCCGAGAAATTGGTTTTAGTGTAAAGCACGTGTTTGCTCCCACAGCAACTGAAAAGGAGTATCAGGGCTTGCAGCCTGTGAACTGGGAGGGAAGAGGGTGCAGCACTGCTCAGTGAGTCAGTAGCATTTGTTATTTATTGTGTGTTAGCCCGCATTGTTCCCGTGGGCAAAGGAGCGACTGGGTGATGGCCCTGTTAGTGTTCACGGGTACTTCAAACAGAAAAGCGTCTATTCCGAAACAATCGATCTCGTTGATGCCTAATTGACTATCTAATAGCACCTATCAGGACATCAAAGGAGGCGCTGAATAACCTAATTAGCATTTCCAAAGGCGAGCAGTGGAGGGTACAAACAGTCATCAATTGTCCCACTAGCCGTGGGCAGCGGCTCCCGGGGCTAGGACGTCCAGCCCGGGTCTTGCAACTGGCTACAGTCATGGAGTTTCTAACGGCCCCGGATGGATCAAGGAAAATGTCTTGTCTTGCCTGCACTTCCAGCAATGTTAACATCGTTCCCTGCAGTAAATTAGCTAGCTTACCCCTGAAGGACTGCTATGCTGCCCCAGACTCTCTCCTCCTGCCTCTTTGTGTAGCTAAATTTGGAAGGATTTGGGTGGTTTTGCCCCCAGGAGGGTGGGGTGGTATTGCAGGTGTTCTTACTGCATCCTCTGTCACCCTCACTTCTCTAGTTTTGTCAAGACTTTGAAATATCTGGGCTTTTCAAAATGAGATCTACCTATGGCGAAGACAGTAAATTAGTGGCCAGACAGGTCCTGGGTCTGGTGACCTAGTACATGATGGATGCTATGATAGTTTGCTCAGGATACTGGGTTGTTTGTTTTTTTTTTTCATTAACTACTTCTTACAAACATGGCTAGTAGAAGGAGAGTCTGGCATCTGGAGATTTGCCCAGTTATGACAGATTATTTTTTTTTTTTAAGGAATATTATCTTTCTGTTTTCCAGTATGTGGCCATTGTTTTCTTATGCTGTCACACAAAACTAGATATGATGGTAGGTTTGAAGCACACCAACAGCATTCTTGAGGAGTACAAGTACTTCAGCTTCTAGCAAAGGGTGAGCTTCTACTAACTGGTGCAGGAAATGCTTAAGTAGTATCTTCTTGACTGTAGAACTGCTACAGTCCTGCCTCTTCTCATGGGCTTATACTTTGCGCACAAATCCTCAAAAGAAATATTTCTGTTGTATACTAGGGAGATACCATTAGTCCCTAGAAGTCTTGTAGAGAAAGCACTAAAAGAGCACTTTGTCCCGAAGACCTTAGCTGCAATTTTCACATCCTGGCATTAATCACCACATCATACTGAATTACAATTGTATGTAAGTTATCAATAAATTTCTTAAAGCAAACATGTTTCTTATGCTTCTAAGGCTTACATGCAAATGCAGAACATAAAATATTTTGGTACATGACTTAGAGAAATGAATCCACTATGGTCTTAATTTAAATCATGCAAGAAAAATGCATGTATTTTTCAAAATAATACAGTATCCCCAAATTCTGGGTATACAAAATTATTCGTGAAAAAAAAAAAAACCAAAAAACAAAAAAAACCAAACAATTAATTGCCCTAAAAACGTATGTAACAAAGATCAAAAATAAGTCTATCAATGGAATGATACAAAAGAATTGAATGGAAGTAAAATTGTATCTCCTATAAGCACTGTAAAGTGAGGGGAAAATTTAACTGCTGCTGCAGAGCCTCTATCCTCCCAGGGTCATAAAAGTTTTCAAGTTTCTCAAGCTGCCACCTTTTACTCGTGGGAGCTACAACTGCGTAACACCTCCCAGACTGTCCCCATCTGTTCCACGGTTTTGCAGCTACATTCATCTGGGGGGATGTGGGGATCCTAGGCTTGGATACAAACTTGTTACTCAACAGGCATGTTAGATTCGATTCTTATTTAAAATAAAAAAAAAAAAAAAAGGGGGGGGGAGGGGGGAGGTCAGTTTTCACTGACTTTTGATAAACAGTGGGACAGACCAGCTGTTTCCCTGCATCCTCTGTCAAATTAGAGGGGAAATGGCAGCAGCTCTTTAGGGGTACTAACAGTTTCCTTCCATAAAACACATAAGGTAATATGCACAAATGCAAATGCACATGCTGGTCTCTTTGAGCAAAACACTGAATGGTCATCTCATGCCTGGTTTAATTTTGGCAGTAGGGATGAACTGTTTCTTCCCTGATGGTAGTCCCTGCATGTCATTGTGTCTCTGGATGAGGTTGCAGAGCACAGCAGATGCAGCTGCCCGGCTTGGCATAGCTTTCATCTGCTGGGGAACTGGTGGGAAAGCTGCCCTGGGTGAGGGCCACTCTCCTTGCTGGGTAGGTGTGTGCTCAAATTAGGAGCTCCTGCACCTCTGTGATTTTCAGGTACTACTTCTAAACTTGTTCTTTGGTGAGGCAGTCAGTCTCTCCAGATAATATACAATGCATTACAAGGATCAACTTGCTGTAGATGAGTGGAACGTGAGTTTTTCTGCTTGGATTTGTCCACAGGTGGGGTTATTAAGAAATGGCTGCTCTGAAATAAGATGGAGAGAGTAGATTTGCTCCAGAAAAGGAGGAACCATACATAAGAATAGTTCAGGAGCAGTTATTAAATCCAGAAGTTATTAAAATTAATGTGCAGGCACTTTGTTCTTTTGGGGAGCAGTGAGTGACCTATCCCTGTTTGACTGAAATGTGTCCAGGAAATACGATGGGGTTTAAATGCTCCAGATATGGTGATTTTGGATGGGTCAGTGGCACTCATGGGTGTGTGTTTCTGACCCAGAAATGGAGCCTGGTCTCCAGCTTAGTGTTCAGCTGCTTGGGCATTTGCACTAGCTTACGCATATCAGCCAGAATTACAGTCTTGTGCCAGAAGTAAGTGAATCTCCATTGATGGCTGTTCCTACCAACACACAAGGAACAGGCCAATCTTTCTATCAGGGCTGTGCCGAGGCAAGTACAGCTTCTCTCATCCCTGCCCTTAGGGGATGGTGTTGCAAGCAAAGCTCCAGGAAATCCAGTTCCTGGTCTCTGTAGGCTTGGGAAGGTGTTTGCATTGCTCTAGTGTCTGGGCTTTATTGCTCCCCTGGGGCCAGAGCTGGGATAAGATGCCATGGCCTTGGGGGGGGGAGGGTCCATAATGCATTCAATTCCTGCGGGCATGGAGTTACAGTAACACTTGAAACAATGAAAATGGCTAGTACAAATATTATTTTTGTCCCATGACATTTCATAATAAACTGGGGAGTTTTGAGGGGCGTTTGTCTGATTGGGGTGTTTGACTTAGTTTTAATCTGTTGAGGGTTTTTTTGGGGTTTTTTTTTTTTTGGTTTGGTTTTTTTAGAGGAAGAAAATTCACATCTACTCGTATGTGTGGGAACTGAGATGATTTTTGTGTTCTTAGAGAGAAGCAGGCCCCTGATCCGTTAGCCCCAGATTTATGGTGCCCATTCCATTCTGATGTGCATCCCAGAAGGAACCCTGAGGAATTTAGTGGAAATTGAGGTCCTGCTAGTGCATTTACCCAGTTACAGGTATGGTGATTTCTTCTCTTGGTCTTTAGGAAGCAACGAGTGTTAGAATGAGTGTTATTCAAGTATTGCTACTGCCAGTGGGGTCGTGATTGGTGTGACTATTTTCACCGGGGCGTCTAAAAAGCGAGTACAAACTAGACACAAGAGAAGGCTGGAGACGGCTGAGCTGTCGGGATGCCCCTTACTACAGACGGCCTTTCCCCAGCCAGGCTTTGCTGGGGGCGTGTCTTGGTGTCCTCCCTGCATTACAAGGGCATCGTCCTTCTCAGGAAGCGATGCGTAGATTCGGATAGTTTGAAGTTGATGAGGTGCGAGTTTCGCTGCTCACTTAGTGCTTTGATCGTTAAACTCTTCGGGAGATTGGTAGCTTTTTCTGACTAGACAGACGGCGCCAAGGTCAAGCTGAGACGGCCCGTGGCCCTGCTAACCCCCCATCCCGGCCGTAGTCCCCGGGGGTGAGTGCTCAGCATCGGGGCTAGGGCTTCTTGATAGTGGCCCCCCACGGATTTTCCCAGGGAGGCTGGTCTCCACAGCTCCCCCGAGGTGAAGTGTCGGACGGCGGGGCTGGTAGGCCCTGCCGGCCTTCCATTATCCCTCATACCTGCCCCATGCCCCGACGGTGCAGGCCGGGGCAGTCTCGGGTCTGTTCGGGTACCTGTACAATGCGAGACCCCTCCGATGAAACGGGAGTTGGTAAAATTGCGCTGGTATGGGCAAGGTATGGTCGTTATCTTTAAACGCCCGTTTGTGGGGCTGAGCCTGCCCGTGCCCTGCCCTCCAGGGGAGAGGGGCAGGTTTGCATTTCAAGGGGTCTCCCAGACCCCACAGACACGCTGGAGCCAAGGGCTGTAGACATTTTCCAGACGTGTGAACGTTCCTCCTCACTGGAATCTGTTATCGCTACTCGATTCCCACTTTGATGTGGGTTCACACTTGCAAACGAGCCCGCCTGGAACCGGAGCGCCCATATAAGAGTAGACCAAGACCGGCAGTCCTTCAGCTCGTCTCCGCCATGAGCCAGGCTGAACTCCCTTTAGGAGAGACCAAGCCCCACGGGGTCAGGCCCCACATCTGCTGCGCGCCCCCTCCCTGCGCCCCCGCCTTGCTTGGCAGTACCCTCCTTAGGGTCAGAGCTGAGCCCCGACGGAGAGGGCCGCGGCCGAAACAGCCCATGGATATCGAGCCCTGCACGGCGGAACGCAGTCGAGACAGTGTCCAGGAGCCTTCCGGCCCGTATCCGTCGGAGCCAGGTGGGTGAAGAGGGAACGGGGAGGGATAAAGGGGAGCGGACAGGGGACACACAAGGGACCTCGACTGCCATCAGTGCAATGGCCCGGCAGAACGAGGGGAAGCAGAGGCACCCCCGCAGCCGGCGAAGAGGCCTCACCGCCGCCCCTTCTTCCCCTCCTTTTCAGCCCCCGACGGCGGCTGGCTGAGCGCCGACGAGTCCTCGGGCTACGAGAGCGAGAGTGGCGGTGGAGAGTGCACCGCGGCGGCGGCGACGGGCGGGACCAGCGGGAGGCAGCGGAGGGCGCGAACTGCCTTCACCTCGGAACAGGTCTGTCGGTTGGAGAAGACCTTCCAGCGCCAGAAGTACCTTGGGGCCTCGGAGCGGAGGAAGCTGGCGGCTGCTTTGCATCTCTCGGAGATCCAGGTGGGTCCCGGAGGAAGCGTATGCTTCCCAGCCCCGTCGGGCAGGGGCAGCCAGGATGGGTGGGCTTGCATAGGCTTTCCCTATCCTGAACAGATTTAGCAGTCTTCAGCTGGGTTTAGCAGGGTCTGTGGGGAGGGCAGTAGGCTTCCTCGGGGATTAACGAGTGAACACTCGGGGAATTTGGAGGCACTTTCTACTGCGGTGGTGGTATCAAGCTTCCTTATATCTTGATAAGGTAAACTGCTTGTCCTCGATGTACAGCAATCTACATAGACTAATCTAAAATCGCTGAACATGGACACTCTTCTCTGCTACACCCCCCAGATCCTCTGACCTCGGTTAACTAGGGCGAAAGCATCAGCCCAATGCTGTCAATTCAAGTGGAGCAAAATGGCAGGATTAACAGATACAGCTGTTCATAGTCTGCACGTTTTTAAGCAAAGTCTCTAGTTTGTCTCTCTACCCCTCACCCCATTCCTTTTCGTTTTTCAGATCAAGACCTGGTTTCAGAACCGGAGAATGAAACTGAAGAGGCAGATACAGGACCACCAGCACAGCCTTGTATCTCCTGCTCCACTCTACAGCTATCCCCCAGGAGCCCCCCCAGCTCTGTTTCAGGATGGTCTCTGCTACCCTTTTGCTGCACAGCACCAGAGACTTCTGCCTTTTACCCCGGTGCCTGCTGTGCAGTTCAGCTTCTCCTTTCCCAGATATGAAACATCACAAAGCACCTACCCCTTTGTGGCAAATGAGCTGCCGTACTACCATCAACACTTTCTTCCTCATCTTTCTTTCCATCCAGTTATTCAGAACAAAATGGACAAGCAGTACCACCCTGTGTATGCATTATAGTGGAAAAGAAAATGGGGCAGGCAGAGGGGCAAATATATGCTGCAATGTATTTAGTGCTCAGAATCTCGTCTGATTTTGAAGAGTATGTGTTTATTATTTTAAGTTAAATGTCAAATGCAATACTTTTATATTTGTACTAATTGATATTAAAATTTATTGGATGTGATGTCACTCAGTATTTTTTTTGTTTGATAGGCTATAATTTTATTTAATGTTGGTTGGCTGCTATTCTCACTAAAAAGCTATCAAACTGAAAGGGAGCTGGTGAAGGGGAACTGGAGAGAGAAGCAATAAGGGAAACTTTTTTTTTTTTTTTCCAAATTTCTTGTGGCGTAGGGCAAAATTAAGTTTAGTCTGAAATGGATGTGTTAAGAAACTGGTTTTCATTGCACATGCCCAGTTTTTCATCTATGTATTAAAAACCAACACACACCCCCAACCCAAAACACATAAACAACTAAAACCCAAACCCAAAACACCCCACCACAAAACAAACAAATAAACCCCTGAACAGATACATGTGCCAACTCTATCAAGGCTGTACCTGTCCAGTGTAAATGACCATAGTGACCTGAACTCTGGTATGGGGTAATGGGGAAGTACTAAGATGTATTAAAACATCTCTCTGACTTTCCTCACTCATGCTGAGATACCATGTCTGTTGTGTTTGGGAGCCGGGATCTTACCAGCTGCACTGTTCTGAGTTTTTGACTAATTGCATCCTCCTGGAGGAAGATAAACTTGGTGAGTTTCTCTTCCGAATATTAATTTATTGCTTTGCATTTATTTACAGTCCCACCTTCCATGTGAGAGCATTATCTGTGTTAATTGCAAATATTATTTAAGTTGGTATGTCTTCAAACAGGAATTAAACAGTTCAAGCCTTCAGTATAGAATTTTAAAGTTTTATAATTAAAAAAAATACTTTGTAAAAAAAATGTAAGAGCATAATTGTGTTTAGTTCCTAGCCATATTGTCTAAATGGGATTTTAACCTGCAAATATGGTCTTTGATTTGCCAGTAAATATCCATAAGTACTTATATTGAACTATGGGTTTGAGGTTTTTGTGTGTTTGTTTGTTTCGTTTATTTGGGGGGGGGAGGGGTCGTTTGTTTGGTTGTTTGTTTTCTTTTTAGTAAATTGAATCATTTAAAAGAAATATTTAAAGGGAGTAGGTCAGGCTTTTTCTTTCACAATCCTGAAATATGGGTTGGGTTTTTTTTTTTTCAGTTCTTCCTGTTATCAGTTTTCACTCCTCCCCTGAAAGGGCTTGGTTAACACTTATTATTTTTTGATCTTTCAGACTAATGAAGCTTCTTTAATTACCCTAAAAGTCTTCTAAATGCATTAGAAACTAAACCGATCGCTGCATTGTAGTCTAATTTTTCCCTTCCACCCTCCAGTCCAGTGAGCCACCAGGAGTTTCTATTTAATAGCCTAGGGGCTTCTCACTTGTGAAAAGATGACTTGGAAGAGGTAAAGGGAATTTTCTCATTATGCCGTTCCAAACTACACGCAGTCTTAAATCCAAGAGGATCCATATTGACATGTTTAGAGCAAACTTGCTGGTCGTTGAGGGAAGCAAGATGTGAAATTACAGGCTGACTTCATTAATAGTGATGCTGCCTCTTCCCTGTTTTGTATAGTCTGTGTACAAAGGGACTGAGAAATGTACTGTTGTCCATTTGGCTGCCTAGCTGCATCTCGTGGTATGGCACTGAGAAGGTGTGTGGTGGGAGAGGGGGAAATTCCTTGAATGTCTCACACCCTCCCCCTGGGTAGTAAAGGTAGGAGTGCTTAAGAGCAGGTTCAGAGATAACCTCGTTCAGGGATTTCTTTATCACCAGAGGTGAGACACTGGAGGCAGGAATTTGAATGGAAGTACGTCCCCTCCTCTATCTCAATATCCCTGTTACCTACCACAGACTTAAGTTCAACTTTGTTCACCTTCACCCCACCCCACAGCTGTTAATGGGAGGGGAGAGAGGGGTAGGCGAAGCAAGACTGTTGTAGTCTAACCATCTCATGGCAAACAGATTAGGATGGTCAGGGACAGGGAAGGAGACACCTACTGCAGTCGCTTTATGCTGATGTAAGATCTCGTTTCTCATTAAACCTCAATGCTCAGCTTTGTCATTTTCCATAAAGCTTGCTTTGGGATTTTCAGGAACAGCACTCAGTGTTCCCCATACCAAGCCTACCAGAATCCTGCAGTTTAAAATTAGCGAGGCTGCAAAGTTACTGCTGAAACTTTAAAGTAAAAATTCTAACCTTTTCATTTTGAGTGTCCCAGGAGATGTGAACTTGTGAACAACTCCACTGTTGTCAGCAGCAGACTTAAATTACAAGTATGTTTGATATTGGCATCAAAACATATGCTTGTCAATTAATTCCTTGCCCCCACTTGTTTTTATGTGTAAATGGAATATCTGCATCAACAAAGAGGGGAGATGACTTTAGGAATGGTACAGAATATACAGGTACAAGACAGTAGTGGACAGCTTCTTCAGTTTTGTTCAGAGGCTTGCCACCTTTGTACCATTTTAATTTCAATGTTTTTAATTTTTTTTTTTTTTTTTTGGTAGTTTACAGATCTTAAAAACCCACAATCAAGTAGAATGGCCAAAGTTTTTAAATGTTGTCTATTACATGATATAATTACTATATAAACAGAAGGGTAAACAGTACTCCACTTTTTCAGTGGAAATCCCCACATGATTATAGGTGGCTTTTTTTCTGAAAATAGACTTTTGGATAGGAAAATAGTCAGACTGTAGGAAGAAAAAGGAAGTTTCAAGCCTTCCAATTCCACTCTCAGCATTACTTCTCTAATACAGGCAAGCTCTTTTTGCCTTTAACATAAACCCAAAAATTTGATTACAACAATAAAAATCACTCTGTTTAATATAACAAAATAAGTTAAATATTTACTTCAGAGATATTTGTCTGTTCTTATTTATATGACAGGTAGTCCTTGGCATTAACAAGAAGGAAGATATGGCTGGAACTTCAGTCTTTTCTGGTCATCGGTTAGAGTAATTGCTGGAATTGCAGAAGAGTAACAAGATAATCCTGGGCTGGAAGGCAACAGTAAAGATGGACTTGGAAAAACTGTCTGAAGGGGCTGGGCTGGAACAGAAGGTAACAACAAGGCAGGGTTTGGCATAGCTGGGCGAGGGGCAAAAGTAGAGGTAGAAGGGACACTGATGTCCAACCCATGAGAACAGTTGGATGTAGTAATATCTGGGTAACAATGATAGGGCAAAAATAAGCTTGAGAAAAGAGCTTCCACCCTGGCATCTTGAGTCTGACGTTTGAATTTCATGCGACGATTCTGAAACCAGGTTTTTATCTAAGGAAAAAAAAACCAAACAGTCAACCAACCCACTTGTCCCATTTTCACATAGTCATACATCCTGAAGTCAGACTTACTATCAGAGTAACAGAATATGTTTACCGGTTGTAAGATTTAGGGCCAATAATACTGATCTATATTCAGTGTAAAGTGATTGTCTTGGCATGAGGAGGAATCAAGATGTGACAGTTCTGTAATATATGCCAGGCCAATTACTCAAGGGATCAAATCTGGACCAGGACAGTAACTCAAGACCTGTGAAGGGGGATTAAAAGGACTCGGTAAGGCTAGTTCTGTTCAGAGAGAAGTGCTGCAATATGACCAAGTACATACATAATTTTAAGAATCAGTGAGCCTGAAAGTTGAAATTCCAGTGATTGTGTAAGTATTTTTACCTCCGATGAGGTTTCACCTTTTGAAGTTTGTATTCACCGTTTTCCATTTGTGTATAGTCTCTGACTTAATACAACACGGTGGTGGACAACAGAGCTCTGCCAACTAAAGCAAGGATGTAAAACTGTCTTAAACTTGTCTGCTAGCGGGATAGGGCTGACAGGCGGCCTGATCCTGCCCATCTGAAGGACCTGCCACGGTCCTCATCCCCGCGATGATCATGAGGCGCCTACTAACGCAAATATGCGCCGACGTCGCCTTCTCACAGTTTTAGTAGGAGTGCGATGGCCGACGCGGCGCGGAGCCCGTCTCCTCTCTCCGGTACAAGGCAGAGGCGGGCCCGAGGTGCCCCGGCCGCGCTCACCTGGCTCTGGGAGAGGTTCAACAAGGCGGCCAGACGCCGCTTCTCGCTGGCGCCGATGTACCGCTGCTCGCGGAAGCTTTGTTCCAGCTCCCGCAACTGCACGGCCGAGAACTTGGTGCGGGGCCGCCCGGCCACGGCGCCGTCTCCCGCCTCCGCTTCGTGCCCTGGGCTGCTGCGGTCCGCGGCCTCCCGATCCTGGAGCGCTGCTGTGGGGATAGGATGGAGGAGTCAGGGGGAAGACCTGCGGGCCATGACGTAGGCAGCAGCCACACGTGCGGCTACTGTCCGCCGACGGTCCGGCCGCGCCACCCTCCCGCCAGCAGAGGCGAGACACACCCAGGTCCTCCGGGCTCTCCTGGCCGCCGGCTCGGGGCCGCTGGGCCACGGGGCTCCGGGGC